>MDKF010313338.1:0-51028 GCA_026770625.1 Nicotiana glauca | reverse complement strand
ATGTTTATTGTCGTTGTTGTGATTTTTGTGAATTGTTCATTGTTGTTGTTGTGATTGTTGTGAAATGAAATTGTCTGGTGGGATCGGGTTGCGCGCCGCAACACAAAATGATGAATTATGGGTTGGGGTGATAAGAGTGGCCGAGGTAATAAGGGCGGACGAGGTAATAAGGGTGGAAAGCGATCGAAATCGCCATGGAAACCGATATGTGTACCAATTGTTAAATCATTGATGAGGCATTGTGAAAGGAGACAGCAGGAGAGTTTGTAACTTGTGGGGCACTGATTGTCCCTTTGTTTGGCTTGATTGTGCCTTCCATGTGTGTTTGGTTGTTGCTTCTATTGTTGTTTTCTACTTGTATATGGGATGATGACTTCTTGAAAACAGAGTTAAGTGTTGAAAATGTGTTTGGCTTATCTTGTTATTTCTTTACATATTTGTTGGTTGTTTCTATTAACGTGACTTACTTGTCTATGGCTTGAGTTTACTTGGGACAAAGTTTGTTCATACATACCAGTACAATTCCAGTGTACTGACGTCCCTTTTACCGGGGGCACTATATTCGTGTTATGATTGGAGTTGGATCCGTAGCAGGTACTTCAGTTCATCGGCAGTAGCACTCCTTCATCTTCCACTGGCCATTTTGGTGAGCCCCTTTCCTCTCGGGGCCCTGCGTGGCTCATGCCACTTCTATTTCGGAGTCTTATTTTGGTTTTGTGTAAGGTATAGCTGGAGCCTTGTTACTGGCGAGTACTGTATTATCCTGTCATATCTTAGAGGCTCCGTAGACAGTAAATGTGGGTTATGAACTTATGTATTTTACGTCGGGTAATGTGAGTTGTAAGCCTTATTTAGTAATCAACTATGTTGTGTATGTTTTGAAAAAGGGTGATTTCAATTATAAAGTGGTTAATCCCTTGTTTAATAAGTAATGAAAAATATAGGGTAACACGTGGGATAGGAAAGGCACCCAGGTCCGCTTGACTGGGGCTACCCGGTCGGGCGCCGGTCATGTCCCTCGATTTGGGGCGTGACATATTCTTAAGTCGTGTTCTCTTTGTGTAAGGAATCTTTCTCCTTATCCAATATGCAAACCTTTTTGATCGTGATCAAAAGATATCACTTCTGATAAGTTAGGTTTATCTCCTTCACATGCATATCACATGTTTGAGCTGATCATAATTGTGCTTCACAAGGATGGACATGGTCCATGTCTGAGTTCCTTTGTCAGTCTTCAAAACTTCAACTTTACTTGGCCAACATTATGTCAATTATGTGTCAAAAGTCCAGAAAATAACATTTTCCATATATTTATACATAGTATAGTCGGGCCCTGATGAAACAACCTTCTCCTAGCCGAAATGAGACATTGGCTCTGTAAAAATTGCACTGGTGCGTTGCATGGGACGACACGCCATGCGGGGCATTAGTGGGGAAATCCAGAGAGCTTAACATTTGTCACATAGCAAAAATTGCATAGATGCAGCATCCCATGCGCCGTGTCTGTAAGGTTTTCATAGAGTGAAGTTCAAACTTCAATTTTTGATGTCCAGGCTTGGTCCTCGACCCCGTAACGCGATCCTGACTTAATCTTTTGGGCTTTTACTCAGACTTCAAAGCATTAAATATCTTGAATTATCTCCATAACATCTACATGACTTGGAATCACTCCTACATGTCAAAAACACACAATAAGTGCAAAATACCAGCGATTAAAGCTCAAACGCAATTAAAGTGCAGTAGCCTACCACCAACACGCCATACTTAGACCATTGCTCATCTTTGAGCAATTAAACTACACTTCACTAGAGACAAACGTTTTAGACATCTCTCCTAACTCATCATACCCGGACTATTTAAAATAGAATAAGCACATTAGCGTAACATCATCGCCTCAAGATTTGACTCAAAAGTACCACGCAGTTTTCACAACATGCTCACTTACTCTAACATAGAGGTTAATGGAATTATATTTCCTTCATGAATCAAGTGATCTCACACAACAATAGTGAGTAGTTCACACTCACGATAAAATTCAGGAACACTTAGCAACTCAAGATAGAAAGAATTCGCTCACACTAAAAAACAACATTCATATGCCACAAAAGATGAACCATAGGCTTGCCCGTACTGTGCTACTCTACTAATTGAGCTCACTCAGTCAGGGATCAAGTAGGACTTTAATTGGTTGTACTATAAGCTGCAGGACGGGTATGATACATTTAGATATAAGAGTGACTACATCTCCCTAATCACTTTAATACATACAATTTACCTTTCAAAACCCCACATTTATGTCAAATCATAACTCCACGTTCACATCAACGTACACTAACTCCTTACTTCTTTAAGCACAAATACATCAAGAGTTACCACTATCAAGGACTATTATTCACAACAACACAACTATTTTTTTTCTTTTCTTATTCAATTCAAGTGGCTCTTACTTTTTCAAAATAGTGCACCTTTCTCCTTATTTCAATAGTTCCACTCAAAAAACAAATCAACCATCCACACTTTGACTTTTACAAAAGTTCATAACAAACAAGTGCTCACGAGAGGTGAAAAGGTTCAAATGGTCAATTCAAACAAATGGGTAAGGCTTGTACTGTGTTTGCCAAAGAAACAGGGTTATAGGCTCAAAGGGGTTTTATAAGGTACGTAACAATTAAATGGGTAAAACCTATATCTGGCTCAACAAAGAAATGCCTATATCACTTCCAAGACTGAATAAAACTATTATTTTGCTTTGCAAACACATGGGGTTACATGAATAAGTGAATATAGGTGCAACAATAAATCATCCAAAAATGCTATAATACATAAAACTAGAGTTAAAACCAACAAATAAATATCAACACACCAAATTCATCAAACCCTAAAGGGAACTACTCCATAGACATGGAATAATTCATCACCAATATAATAAAATTATAGGAAAACATAAATTCAATCCAAACTCGGGTCTTGAGTGAGGAAGGAATGATGAAATCCTTGTGTTCATGTTCTTCCAACTGCTTATTAGGTCAATTATCTCTCAACAGTCTGAAAAATAACATTTTTTCATGTATTTATACCAAGTAGGATCGGGCCCAGACGAAACCACCTTCCCTTAGCCGAAATAGTGGCTCTGTAAAAATTGCATAAGCGTGTCGCAGGGGGAGACGCAACATGTGTGCAATTAATGGGTAAATCCAGAGAGCTCAACATTTGCCAGGCAGCAGAAATTGCACAAATGTGGTTCTCCATGTGCCGCGGCTGTAAGGTTTTCTCAGAGTGAAGTTCAAACTTCAATTTTTGATGTCCAGTCTTGGTCCTCGACCCCCAAATGCAATCCCCGCTTAATTCATTGGGCTTTATCTTAGACTTCAATGCTCTAACTAGCCCAAATTAGCTCCATAACATCTACATCACTCGAAATCACTCCTACAAATGATAAACACACAATAAGTACAAAACACTAGCAATTAAAGTTGAACGCAATTAAAATGCACCAAATTAGAGTGCAATAAGTGACTAAAATACGAGATTATATCCTACCATCAATGGCCAAACAAAAAAATATTTTTGGGAGTATCGATAGTCACCGAGGAAGGGTAGGTTGAAATAACCTAACCCAAAACTACACATGTTGGTGTAGGAGTGTATTGTGATTATTCCCCTTAATTGAGATGAGATCATTAATATAAAAGGATGATGTCAATCCACACAACATTGTGGTGATACGACCTAGATGGTTAGGTCATGATCAGATGACATGCTGCACACATGGTGGTGATTGTGCTAGAAATTATAATCGAAATTGTGATTGTGATTATGAATACGCCGCAGCCCGCACATTTTGTAGTGAGGCGATTGGGTTGCTTTGTGCAGTGATTGTGATTGTGGTTAATGTGTTCAGATGAGATGGCCTAGCCCATCGGATCGTAATCGGACTCCATGCTAAATACACGATGGTATATCTATATCAGTTCTAATGATCTCCTAACCAAAAAAAATATACATTATATCTGCATTTTTAAAATTGTTATGTGTTAATCTTGGCATTTGAATACCATTGATTTTTTGTTGTTTCTTCCATGGTTTTTTCCTTTCTTATATAGGAATTCTATTTCGAAAAAGGACATTTAACTTTACATACTAGTACTATACCATATATACTAATGTCCCTTTTGTCGGGGGCGTTGCCTCTTCAATGGATGTATGTGGTACATCAGGGGGCAGTTTTGATCCTCGTTAGCAGCTACTCTCTATTCAGAAGGTTTGGTGAGCCCTACTCTATTCCGATCATTACATCACTTGATGTTGTTTCTTGTGTTTTGAGGTATAGCTGGGGCGTTGTCGCCGGCACTTCTATACTACTCTTCTATCTTACTTAGAGGCTGCGTATACATGTTATGGGTGGTGTTTGATGTTGGGAATTAACCTAGTAGGTATGGCATTTGGAAAACATGTTTTCAACATTATTTTAAACTTGTAATATTTTGGAAATTATAAATGAATATCTTTCAAGTAACGGAAAAAGAATGTGGAATACTTGACTCTTCTCATATCTATCACTTGTGCTAACTCTAATATTATTAATGGGCAAGGTTGGGTAGAAGGCATATAGCAGGCTTGCCTGAGCGGGGTATATTGGTTGGGCATCAGTCGCGCTCCCCAAAGTTGGGGTGGGATAAGCTTGGGGTGTGACAAGCCTAAGTGTATTAGGATGTCTCAGAGCTGTGTTTAGTAGAGTCCTTTTTATCGGTGTGTTGTTGACCACATCTATAATGAGGATGCTACTTGGGAATTTAGGAATAAAACCCTTCTTTGATACTCCAGACCGTGCGATAGAGCTCAAGATAGGAAGCTAATTTCCTCGTCATGTCTCATTTACCAAATGAGTAATACACGAGTTCGAAGCATCGAGGAGGGAATCACCCCACCATTGAATCTGGGGGAGATTGCACAAGAGTTCATTGGGAGAGTTTGTCGAGCCATGGAGGGATATCAAGAACTTGTTGGTAAGGGGAAGTTCCCTTATTACTATCAATGTCACTACACCATATGACCATGTGGTGAGGGCACCTCAGAAATGAAAGAGAGTTGTTAGTTCCAATGAGACAGATTATTTGATTTGTAAGAAGCGTCACTTGGGGAGATGTTGGATGACTCTTGAAATATGCTATGGTTGTGGAAAGAGGGGGCATGGGATGAACAAATTCCCTAGGTTGGGTACACCCATTTGAGTCTGCAAAATATGCGGGAAGTAACATTTGGTATTATATCATGTGTATAATCATCAGCATGTTAGGGATGGTAGATTTGGGCAATTCCAAAGGCACACACAACAAATCGGTACAGAGATTGTTACTCCCCCCATGAAGGCTTGGATGAAGGATATGAGGGATGCTTATGATGTATGCAAAAATAGTAAATATCAGGTTAGTGGGGCAAATCAGTTTAGTGGACCTCATCGTCGTTGCGTGAAGTGTAGGAGATGTCATTCGGTGGTATGTCACTATGGTACCAATGAATGTTATGGATGTGGCGCCGAGGGGCATCAGTTAAGGCACAACCCCATCAATCTAAAGTTACTAAGTATCTCACTCCTTAGTACATCATTTGGAACACCACATATTTTTCTTTGTTGTATATGTACATCTATATTGAGAGCCCGCATAGATATGGTCTTAACAAGAATCTGAATCACAAAAAATTGCATGTATCTACTTTTTCAACTAGATGCATTATTCATGAAGACTCTTTATCACAATTATGTTACTTACAACCTCTTGAGGGATTGAGTTCTGCAATGATTTCTTCTAATTGAGTCATAACCCAAGGTCAATGTTTCCCACTTGTTTTCCTAAATGCTCAACGAAAGACTATACCTGATAAGTTTCTTGTATAACCTTCTGATCCAAATGGATAACATCTGCTCACTTGTACTTATGCATGCACCTCATAATGTTTACCTACATTGCATCAAATCTAATGTAAAGCATCTTAGTATTGAGGACTTTCTTGAGCCACACACTCTCTCTCTCTCGCTCCTTTGTATGTGACTCATATGGTTTGAGTAGTCAGTTTACTCCCTTTGTGAATATTATTATAAACCCCTTTCACTATTTAGTAACATAAGATCATATCTCAACACCTTTTATGTATGTACATGTCACTTGAAATGGTCACTTGTTCGCAAAAAGTTTCTCAGAAATTTGGGTTTTTCACGAATTCGTTGTCGCACCCCCTTTTTTCCTCCTCACAAAGAACGTCTGGGTTTCGATATTTCATGGGGGAATAACTCTTTTCCTTTTGGGAATTGGGTTTTTAAAAAGTTGCCACATAACGAATTATGGTGCGTTAGGGCAACTTAAGAAATTAACTCACAGACTAGTTTACATTACTAGAGATTTAGGGTAAGTGCTCAAAATAACCTTGAGGGAAAGGTGTTAGGCACCCCTCGTGGTCCACAACGGTGGGTCCCAGCCGAACTTATACTATGTGAATTAGTCAAATAAACAGATAAACAATTTTACCACATACTTGCAAGTAAAAGCATGTTTTGACATTCAAGTAGTGAAACAAGGAAAAGGGTTTGAACAAATTGGACATATATAAAGAAAAGTAAATTCATTTAAACAACGGGAATTGGCAAAGGGGCTCCTAGTTTGGTTAGCATACAGGATCATACTCACACAATGCCCGGTAATCACTCCTCAATGAGCGGTTACACATGACGTTAGTGCATAGTCATCATATCATTACTACCCAATTCTCTCCCCTTGGTCATAGCCTAAAACGTTCTAACAACCTTCAAAGATATCATATGCGTGCATTACCCGCCCCTTCTTTGTGGCCCTGAAGGTATTTAGGACGTCTAATTTGGGTAGTTCTAGACCATTCTAAGGTGTTTTAAAGGAGAAAAAGTCTAGGCGTCAAACAAAACAAGTAGGACTGTATTTCAAAAAAGGAGAAACAGTGAAAGGCTCACATTTACCTCCACAAATAGAACAAGAAAACGCACATCTCAAATAACTGTTTTAGGTATTTAAGAAAAAACCTTAGAACATGATATCGAGATGAGCTGACAGTATACAGTATTGAATTGAGACCAAAGCGTGAAAGAACTGAGTCCATTTGCCTACAGATTTTAGACTTGCTTAATATATAATAGAACATGGTTTTACGATTGTAGAATTTCAAAAGTCCTATAGGTTTACCTGGGCGTATACCAATGATGTCCTATGAGCATGATATCTATATCGATTAGGAATGCAGTAAAACAGTAAAATAATTTTTTAGATGATAACTTGAGATCCTATAGGCATGCTTTCTTGCAGTATTAGAATACTTATTTAAAGAAGCGGATAGATTAATTGAATTAAACCAATTCAGAATAAACAAACATGAATTAAACTGATTTATTTAAATAAACTAATTTTAAGTTCCATAGGCATGATTTCTATTAGAGCTGATTTTAATTTTTATAGGCATGGTATCTAATTATTAAAATCCATTTAGATCCTATAGACATCTTTTATAATTGGGTTGAATTAAAGCTAACATAACAAACATATTTGAATCAACCTGGATCATATAGGCATGATATCTACTCAATTTTACCCACAATGCATATACTACCTGCCCTTTTTACTAAACACCCCACTATTTATTTACAATAATTATTACAGATGAATGAATTGAATGAAAAATTACATAAATAAAAAAGATTAATCTATAGGAGCTTACAACAGGCCCAAATGATTTCTAAGCCTCCAGTAGTCTCCAATGCCAAAGTTCTATAGCCAATTTCATGTCTAGATATGTCAAAGTTCCCAAAAGACCTCAAGGACCCCGAGCAGTGCTCACACCCAGACTTTCTCAATTAGTAACTGATTATTGTGCAGTGTGGAAAGGCCAGCTCTGACATGCCAAGGTTCAGAGAGATCTTAAGGGTCTCAAGGTAGTACACATATCAAAGGGGCAGAACCTAGAAATCTAAGAGTAAAGTGAGAGTGCTTGACATAGTTTTGAAAATAGTACATAGATGACTTTAAGAGTGAAAAAGTTTTTTTAGAAACATGCAATAGTTTGGTGGTAAATGATAGTTTGAGAAGAGCACCAAAACTCTTTTGAAAACATCAGATAATTAATAAAACATTCAGATTCAAAAACACTCAACGAACAGATCTCACATGGGGATAAAGGGATTGGGGCATATAAGAGTCACATATAGGAAACCCAACATGATTACACAATTAAGGGATTGAACAGATATTCACAAACAGGCTGGTTAGGTATCAAATAACTAAGTGAATTATAGACATGCTAATCATATATTGAACATGATAGAATTTAGACATGTTAGGCAAAGAAGTAAGCAGGAAGACAGGTTGAATTAATAGCTGATGAACTAGTGCAAGAATGAAACACATAGGGTTTGGATTTCAAAAGACATACCAGTTGAAGAAAAGAATGCAGAATATAGGAGAATAGGATATTGCTTATATAGCAGTTCGAGGGCAATCAGAATCCAATCATATAAGGGGTTCAGAATAGACTCCTTTAATTAGAGGAAATTAGCCAAACGGTAATAAGATGGGTTTAATTAAGGAAAAAGACCAAATCATACCAAATAAAGAATCAATAAGAATCCCAAAGTTATACGGGCAAGCAATTAATGCAAAGATGAGCAATTAAAGTTATAAACAAGGAAACAAATAAAGTCTATGCATACCAATCTTTAACGGAGTATCAATCAGCCAGTATATCAAAGTAATACCGATTTCTAGAAGGAATATATATCAATTCTAATAAATAGAGAATAAACTAAGTAAAATTTCACAGAAATATAGAACTTTGCCGGAAAAAATTAGGTCAGAACCCTAATAGGGCTTAGTTACAGAGACAATCACAAAAGAAAGCAAGTATCACAAAAAACTTAAATAAAGCAAGGAGTAATAGCCAGAATGAACATAGACATGGAGGATCAGTATAAAAATTGAACCAAGAACTTATTAGAGGCATATTAGGACAAGAAAGCCACAAGACATTCAAATGGCTAAGAGAAATCACAGGAACCCGGGCAAGAACAAAGGCAGTACTCAAATAGCTCAAAAACCAAACAAAAAAGTCAAAAAAATTAGGGTTTTTAGTATAAACAAGTTGAAGTTAGAGCAATCCTAATGAAATAGGTTAAAACATATAGAAATAGAGGATTAAACACTTGAATCACTAAATGTTTCGGAAAAAGAAATTTGAGGAAACCCTAGTTTAGAGAAAGATGAAAAATCACTTGAAAATAATAATATTCTTGTAAAACATCACATGGTTATTGTAAAACTCATAAGAAACAAGTTTAAATCATCTCAGATTTGTACAGATCTAAGAGGTTCAGAAGAAAGAAATTAGGGTTTCGAGGAGAATAACACAGAGGTGAAGAAACCTGCTTAAAAATCCATAAATCGTAGCCTATGTAGGGCGATCTTACTCGAAATCACACTAGAATAGCCTGAAACAGGCGAGAAAGGGACCATATATGCAAGCCAACTAGCCCTGGTCCCTTAGGGACCTTGGAGAGAGGCTATTAGAGGCCTGGGTGGTGGGAAATCATCGTAGATAGCCATATGTGAGTGTCAGTGAGGTTTGATGAGGGTTAGGTTAGAGAGCATTTGAGAGGAGAGAGGGATTTCAGGCGGCAGATGGTGGAAATGAAAGGGTTTTTTGGGTGGGGGGTTCGTTTGGTTTATTTTTGGAAGGGTCATTTGTGGCCATTGATATCTATGATCAACGGCCAAGATTAAAAGGTTTTGGGGCCGGATCGGGCAGCTGGGTTTGGGATGGGTAATTTTAATTGGGATTGGACTAGTAATATTGTTGAATTAGGGCTGAAATTGAAATAAAAATAGGTAAGATTTTAAATAGCCACTTTTAATAACTATATAATTTATAAAAACAATAAATGAATTCCCAAAACTATCTTTGTGTACTAAAATGATTTAAAATACTTACTTAATATTTTAAAAATATAAAAGACCATTTTATGCATCAATAATGTAATTATGCACCGGTATGGGCTATTATTGCAAAGATGTGCAATTAGCCTAAAAATGTAAATAGAACTATTAAAAATGCATTAAAAATATTTAAACACTATGTTGGCATAAATAAAGAATTTAGATGACTAAATCATTATAAAAGTAATTTGAAGAATAATTATTGGATATTTTATAAATTAAAGAGAAGAAATAAATTAATTTTAGAGATCTTAAAATTATAGAAAAATTATAAAAAATGCTTATGCATGCTTATAACTGCATATTTACTATTTTGAGAGTATATACAAGTATTAAAAATATATGAGAAATACTTGGGTATCAACAACTGCCCCTCATTACCCGGAAAGGATGAAAGAGTTTTCAGGTAAAGAAATGATGGCCAATTTTGACCGAATGGGATGTTTCGAAAGATTGAGGCCGGATTCTGGTCTTGAGTTGCCTACATATCCCCGGTTATATAGGAATCAGGCCATGTGTAGTTCTGGATTTATTGGTGGAATATACTGATGAAGTCATTGCAAGATTGGACACGAGATGCGAGAGCAGTTATGTTTGAGCTAGTTTGAATGAGCTGGAGCAAGATCGCTTCTGCTAGGATAGTGGTTTCTTGCTGATCACCTGCAGATAAAGAGATGCTACGAACATGTATTTGTGCAAAACTTTAAGCATGACGCAGATTCCCTTTGGACTGTGAGAGTTGTCTTTGGACGGTTAAGGATGATGTCCTCAGACCATGAGGTCCTAGGCCATGAATTTTTTAGTGAGGGATTCGTAGTCCGTGAAATGGTGTTATCGGGCCATACAGATGGTGCCTCCTAACCATGATACCTTTGAATAATGATATGCAAATTTGAGGGATCCTCAGGCCATGACATGGTGTCTTTAGGCTATAAGGATGATGCCTTTAGACTATGACTCCCTTGGACATTTTGGGGATATTTCAACCCATGAGATGAAATAATAACATGTTGACAAGACAAGGCTTAGTCTTGCTAGATGAAGGGCAGAGCTTAGCCCGATAGAAGAGCAAATAGATTGTACAGGAGTAGACCAACATTTATGCAAGGAGGGACAATGTTTAGTACCATGCGGATGGAAGGTAGTGCTTAGCCTTATTCAAGTATGGAGGCAGGGATTAGCCTCATGCAAGTAATAGGGAGGTAGGGCTTAACCTTATGCAAACAGGGAGGCAAGGATTAGCCTTAGGGAGGCAAGGATTAGCCTCATGCAGATAGGGAGGCAAGGATTTGTCTCATGCCAATAGAGAGGCAGGGATTAGCCTCATGCAAGATAGGGAGACAAGTATTAGCCTCATGCAATTAGAGAGGCAGGGATTAGCCTCATGCAATTAGAGAAGTCGGGATTAGCCTTATGTAGGATATGGGGAGGCAAGGATTAGCCTCATGCAGGTAGGGGAGGCAAGGATTAGCCTCATGCAAAATAGGGAGGAAAGGATTAGCCTCATACAATTAGGGAGGTAGGGATTAGCCTCATCCAAGTAGGGGAGGCAAGGATTAGCCTCATGCAGATATGGAGGCAGGGATTAGCCTCATGCAAGATAGGGAGGCAAGGATTAGCCTCATGCAATTAGGGGGGCAAGGATTATCCTCATGCCGGTAGGGAGGCAAGGATTAGCCTCGTGCAGATAAGGAGGCAAGGATTAGCCTCATACAAGTGGGAGGCAGGGATTAGCCTCATGCAGGTATGGAGGAAAGGATTAGCCTTATGAAATTAGGGAGGCAGGGATTAGCCTCATTCAAGATAGGGAGGCAAGGAATAGACTCATGCAATTAGGGAGGCAGTGATTATCCTCATGCAGGTATGCGGACAGGGCTTGGTCCCATACAACGAGCGAGTAGCAAATAAGAGTAGTAGATGTCTTAGTTGTAGATATATTCGGTGTCTGATGGACTGATTGATAGTGATCTTGTTACGTCTACACATTTGCGGATGTTATTACTATGTCACATGTACCTGCATTTAAAGAAAAATTGTAAGTTTTGTGGAAGGGGAGGTTGGTTCGTGCTTCTGTCCGTTGGCCTTGCTTTGCTTCGTTCTGGGGCCCTTTTGAGTTTCTTGTGGAACCTGACTGTTACTGAAATAGAGTTTTCAAAAACATGCAATTATTAATGAAAAATAGAGTTATTTAGAAACATATTGAAATATCAAGTAATTTGGATGAACTAGTGACTGTAACACATTTCAGAGACAGTACAACTTTCTCATGTTAGAATTTTGAGGGTCCACCTCAAAATTCTACCCCAGTTTGGTAGATGATATTTTGGCCATTTGCGGGTAACGATCCTTGTTGAACTTCCTTCAAAATTTTGAAAATACTTCTCAAAACTCTACCTCTATTTCTTAACTGATTTCTGGCTGTCTGACATATATTGGCGTTGGCTGGACTTGCTCCGGAATTTTGAGGGTCCTCCTCAAAATTTTGCCCCAATTTCTGATCTTGGGGGGGAGAATGGAAATTTTAGTATGATATGACCGAACCCATAAGGTTGCCTACGTATCCCCCGTTAAACGAGAATCAGGTCAAGCGTAGTTCAATTACATCAGATGAGGAAATGCAAATAATCTAAGCACAATATCTTTTGACTGTGTCTAAATTTATTGGTTTTTGGCCAAATTTCTCCATCCATTTCTGCAAGTATGAGTGCACCTCCTGTCAGCACCCTTTAAAACATGTAAGGACCTTGCCAGTTAGGAGAGAATTTCCCTTTGGCTTCATCTTGATGTGGAAAGATCTTCTTCAGCACCAACTATCCTGGTACAAATTGTCTTGGTTTGTTGAAAGCTAAAGACATTCTGTTATGATAAAGTTGATCGTGACATACTGCATTCATCCTTACAAAATCTATAAGGGCCAATTGTTCGTAGCGGCTCCTTATCCATTCTGCATTGCTGAATTCAGCTTCCTCCTTAATTTTCAGGCTCATATCTGGTTTGAATTTTTTGAGTTTTTGCTTCACTGGCAGGCACATTTGATTGGTAGGTAACTTGTGGGCCACTATGGACGTGCTCAAACCTGTCATGTCATCATATGACCATGCAAAAATGTCCTCATATTCTTTTAGAAAACGAATATACTCTTCCTTTTCTATTGGTGATAAATGAACGCTGATGCGAGTCTCTTTGACAGTCTCGGCGTCCCCCAAGTTTACTGCTTCGGTTTCGTCCTGATTGGACTTAGGCTTATTCTCAAAGTTTTCCACCTCCCTAACAACTTCCTCGGGTATCTCGTCTTCTTCATCTAAATCACTATTCTCATGTTGCATTGCCTCATTACATGTCACAGTCACCGGTCCATCAGGAAAAGTAATAGTAACATTGTAGAAAGAGAAATTGTACAAAAGAGTAATGGATAATAAAGAGCAAATGCATTTGATTAAAATTAAACAACATCTAAAAAATACGACTCGATGAGCATTTATTTTGAAACAAGCAAGTCTTTAAAACAAAGTTACTGAAAATTTTAAATGCCTAGAATGGCTATAGAAATAAAATCTGCCAAGCTATCCAGGGACTCGGTGGGCCTGGGATGGTGTGGTGGTCTAGTTCCTGAGAACAACTCCCTTCTCCACAGTATGAATAGTGAGGCCTTCTTCCTCCTACTCCTCAATTATAGCACTGCAGTCTATGTCTTCTTCCTCCAAGAACAGGTCCCTCAACCCATATAATGCTTCCTCTTCTGCAGTTCCCTATATTTTATCAACTTGGTGAAAGGCTTGATCCAGACGTGGCACTGGTTGCTCAAGAGGGTAGTACAGTCCACGCCATGGAGGCGAACAATCATTATACTTCTGCTATGGAGACGACCAAAATCAAAACCACAAACGGACCCTAGACCCCATCAGGTCTGGTCTCTCCCACACTGTATCATTTGGGCTTATATCAAGCCCAAAATAAATCCCAAGATATATTGAGTCCCTTTAACATATATACTACTCACATTGCTACAACAACATATAATACTAATTTTTGGAAAAATTTAACATGCTGAATTAGTATATGAAACATTTACATTAGCTAAATCAGTTAAATAAAAAAAACATCATGACATATAAGTATAAAAAGGTGAAGTGCATATGGGCCACAATGAGGACCAAAGCGTCCCCAATTTCTGCAATCAACTGGCCTACCCATGGGATATAGGGAAATTTATAAATGGGCTCAACATCGAGCCCAAAGATATGCAGCATCACAAATTTCCTTTGATTTTAAATTAGCTAAGTAACCCCATTTAGACCAAATGTATAGGTTAGTTAATTAGTATGGCTTCTCAACATAATTTGCAAATGTCAGAAAATAAGACATTAATTACAGACTTTCTTAAACATTATACATGAATACTTTGAACTAGGACACCACATTACTAAAAAGAACAAAGAAAATTGTTTACCGTAAAAATGGTAACAACAATTAAATTTATAAATGGGATTCTAAAAATATGTGATCTATTCCCGAGCTAGTCTGAGAAGGCGATTAATGCTAAATGTGGAGTAAAACAGTAAAGATCAAGCTAACCAAAATGATAATCAAACCGATAAAGAGTGTTTCCGGGATTAGGACAAGCCAGTAGATACCTCGGGTCCAGGCCTCGAGCCTACATCGGGTCTATGAAAGGTAATCTTATCAAGGGTGATTGGGGAGGGGATAACAGATAAGTATATACGTACAAGGATTTATACCATCAATCTTGAGCTAAATGGAGAAGAACAATAAAATGTTAGGGCGACCTCGGGGTTGAAGAACACTGTCAACGTAGAAGAAATAGAGAGAGAGAGAGAGAGAGAGAGAGATATTATTGCTTATTGGAGAAGTGCAGAAACATCATTCCTTTACAAGGTGGGATGATTCCCCCTTTTATAGGTGAGGGGACTCAATTAAATATGCATGTTTTATTTACAAGAGTAGAAAGATGGGATGGCCTGTCGCTCGTTATCTCAGTAGGTTACAGATAGACCGGCCCTGTTTGATGTGGCCATGTGCTCTGAAATCATCTTCTCTTACCCATGACCTAGAAACCTGCTTCCTTTGATTCGGACGTCAACGAGCCCAGAGGCCGAGAACTCGATCACAGCCTTCCATCCTCGGGGTCTCGAGGGAGGCTTCCCAAATTGTCCTAATAGCAAAAATCATGTCTTCTGATTTTTACCGCATATAGATAGTCTCCACGTTTCTCATGATGAAGTGATGGGAAATGATTTTGACACTAGACTCCTCGAGCTTTCTTTGTTGATGCTATAATGGCGATTCAGATCGCGGTGCAATCCTTCATAATCGTTGGCGTGTCTCATAAATCCCTGTTCAACGTCCTATCATTTCTGCTCCTTGAGGCAAAAATACTGATGTCGGTTTATTTTTTCAAGAAGGTAGTAATTATACCCATCGGTCAATCTTTTAGAGCATCGATGATCATGTTATTTCTTCTCTACAAATGAGGTTATCCTGCAGTATTACATTTTTCATTCCAACACTTCCGCTAGTGTGTTTTGCTTCTTCCTTCCCATCATCTTCTTCTGTCTTTGATTATATGATGGAAGCATTCTATCTTAAAGTTGTTTAGAGAGGATCCTCTGGGCCGTGTCAAAGCCTTCTGTCGAGGTCTACCTTCATCAAACATAAACATGTACGTTGGTTGTTGCTGCTACTGTCGGCTTGAGATGGCGATGGATGGAGAGTTGGTTTTACCTTTGCTTAGATGATTGTTCGAATTATGCACCACTGCTCACTCTTCTACCTGGACCTAGTGTGGCACTTCATTCCTATAGCCCTTCTTACCTGAAGGATAAAGTGACACTGTCGGCCGTTGAGGCGGAGGCCCGCCGGATCTTCAAGCTTTGGCTCTGGCAGGTCATGTCTCTTTTCTCTACCTCCTCTGCATCCCTTTTTTTCCTTCCCTGCATCTTCCCCAATGGAGATATCTTAGGGGATTGAGCTGGGAACCTATAGGAGGTGGAGGTCGAAGGATTCACCCTTGAGGATATGTGCTCGAGGGTGGGCGCCTGGGTATGCTGATACCGAAAATAAACTCTCGAGAGCGGGCTGGGCGCCCAAGTTTTATCACATGTACATCTTTCCGCTCCTCACATTTATGCGTAGATTCTTGTAAGCCCTTGTATCTTGTATGTAATGACCCTTCGGGGATTTGTAATTGAACACTGTGACCCCTCGAGGGTTCTTGTACTTTGTAAACTTCACAAATGAGAAATGAATTTTGTTGACCTTTGCTTTCGAATTTACTCTATTTCCGTATGCTTTCATGCTCGTCGAGGCTCCTCAAATGCATTCCTTTGTGTTTTTGATAATAAATTTGGGTGTGATCATTCGCTTTGATTTTTTTCCGATTGATATGGGCTCATTTCGATCCCATTGTCGTCCCTCGGGAAAACCTTGGGTCGATATAATGGGACGGTGCTTGTAAAGGTCTCCCGAGTTATTCAGAGATCAAGCGTTGGGTTTTGGGGCTTCTGGGGGTACTGCTCGGATGTAGGTCGTCTTTGGATGCCCCAGAGATCTTGTTGGTCTGGGCATAGATGGTCCCTTTTGGGCAGTATGATATGGATCTCTGCTTTTCCTTAGGCGATTGTTTTCTTTCACTACCACTTGTAGGCCATTGTAGCTTGTTTTTCTCCCCAGCTGATTGGCGAGGCTCTTTCGTGCTTTCCTTTCTATCGTTCATTTGGACTGTTACGGGATCGATCTAATAGGGTCGAGCTATCGGGGCCTGCTGGTTTATTTGGAGATCTTGCATCAAATTTTGGGGCCTTTGGGAACGATACCCTGGACGAAGATCATCTTTGGATGCCTTGATGGGTCCTGTTGATTTTGATGTGGACAACTCTTTTAAAGAGTGTAGGGTTGGCTCCCGTTCGAGGAGTTTGCCTATGTGCGGGGAACTTCCTCGGGGCCTCGTCGAGTTTTGGGGATTGGTGCTTCACGTGTATATTTCTCCGGAGAAGGAATAGCGATCTCGGGCATGCGCCTCGCGTATGGTATTGGTGCCATAGAGCTCATTGCGGCCCTGCTCCTTGGCGGATGGAGCTTCTAAATGTGAAACGCTGCCTGGAGCACGGAGATAATTTGTGTGAATCCTCAAGCTTGGTTGTCTGTTGGAGGATGTTTCTTGGGTCGGGTATTGACCCGTCGATACGTATCGAGGCCATTGGCTTCCTGGAGCTTACATCGGTCAGGTGATTTGCCATTGTCTTTTGTATATAAGAGGTGTAGCTTCGGCGTCTTTGTAAGACTTTGCTATTTTGGGCAACTATTCTTCTATCTCGACATACGGTTCCCTATCTTCTAAAGCGCGAAAAGCGTCTGTGTTTCTTTGCTTTATTTTGTTAGTTCTACTTCAATAATGGCAACCACTTTGGTCCTGCTAAGGCAAAAGGCGGGTGCCGTTCTTGGTGTTAGAGAGTCGAAAGGCTTTGCTTTGGAGATGGTGTCCTTGATGAGAGAGGAATATCTAGAGGTGGTGAGGCGATATTGTAGGAGGAGCAAGGGGATGACACTGCGGGTGCTTTCCCCTTGTGAAGGCATCACAGACTCTGCTGATGCGTTTTTGAGCGTGTACTTATACCCTTTTGCATTTGGACCTCTTGATAAGGTCATGCTCGACTTTTTCTTGAAGTATCGGGTTACCTTGGTGTAAATCCATCCGCCATTTTGGTAAACGGTACTGATGATGAGATTTTTTGCGGAGAAGGCCAGACTTGAGTTCACGCTTGATCATCTCATTAGGTTGTATCAGCCTTTCCACCATTGAGGACTACTAACCTTGAAGGATTTCTCACCCACACCCTTTGTTGTTGACGATGATAAAGGTGGAGATCAAGGGTGGGCCAGTTGGTTTTTCCGAGTGAGGACTATCGATGTCATCCCTGTGGAGTTCCTGCCGTTTCCCAAAGGGTGGAATTATGTGCGTAAGTGCGGCACTTTTGTCGTTCCTTTAGTTTTTGTTTATAGCGAAAATCGGCCAAGTAATCAGTATTATTCCCTTTGTTGCAGCAACTTCGTGGGCATCGGGCCAAGATCACGATCTGCCCGGCTAGGTTCGGACGCTGGTGACCCATTCGTCTTGCGATGAACGCAGGTGGAGAGCTATGTCTCGCATCATGTGGGGAGTGGATCATCAAGGTATGTGCGTATGTAGCTTTTCTTTATTGTCGATGTGTTCCTGAGATGACAATTTTTGATCTTGTATGCGCTAGACGCATTGTTTTTGTAGATATCGGGCGACTTCTCAAGGCAAGGCATCGCTTCCCCAAAGAGGAGTTGGACTCGTCGGCCTCTGAGCCGAGAGACGGTAGCAGCAAGAGGGTCTGGGATCTATCATGCGAAGGAATTTCTAGTGGCACTGGTCGCGCTCATATTTCTGAGGGTGGGGCATCACCCGAGTCGGCTGTCCTCGGGTTACCTGTTTCTTGGCGAGCGGCTCCCTCGAATGAGTATGTTGTGCCCGGAGCCGGTTTCTCCGAGGTTGCAGGAGCGGTATTATCAGGAGCGTGTTTTGATATGGGGAAAACTTGCCATCTTCATTTTATGGTGAGATCGCGCATAATTCTTTTATACCCCGCGTCTCTCTCCCCTCATTGAATCTTTCCTGTGCAGGCCTGTGATAGGCTCAAGTCCGAGTTGCTTGATCAAAAGTCCAAGTTCAAGAGGGTTCGGGAGGAGGGAGAGAAACCCTTAGGCTTCTTTGCAAGGAGAAAGAAGTTTAACTACAACATTGGCGATGTAAGGCGTATCGGGACTCGAACTACGAGAGCTATTTGGTGGAGCATGTAACTTCTCGCAGTGCATTCTTTTCTTACCTTTAATTTTCAAGGCTAACTTATTCTTGCCGTGTTAGATGCAAAAAAGGACAGAGGTCGTGGAGCACCTCAAGGGTAAGGTGAACCGTACCAAGGCAACCTCTAAGGAACTAAGTGGTCAGGTACGAGCTCTAGCTTTGGAGGAGGCGAGTGCTTCAGCCAAGATTCATGCCTTCGAGGCCCAGCTCAACTTGTCTCTAAGTAACGCAAAGGTTCAAGCGTATATGATTGAGAAACTGAAATCTAAACCCTCAAAGGTCAGGAACGATATAGTTGATGCCCGGGCGGAAGCGGCGCAGAGCCGAACCAGGGCGGATCATGAGATGGTGATTTGCATAAAGGAGGCTGCTGATGACCAATTTGAGTTGAGGCAAGCCCTTGATCGTGAGAAGAGGATCGAGGAATATGTTCGTTGCTGATCTCGGAGAGAAGTGTTCGAGGAAGTTGGAGCAAGAGGCTTTATCCTCTCGAAGGAATTGGCCCAAGCAAGAGCAAACGAGCGTGATGCTCGGTCACTCCTTGTGAGTGCTGCAAAGAATGATCTTGACATGTTGTAGCCTCTTGGCTCAAAATATAGCTCCTACTATTTTGTATCTAGGTCTACGGTGGAGTGTTCCTGTAGATGGAGAATGTTTTTGTCGTATGTAACGTAAGGAGAATTTCAAAGCGTTATCCTTTTTGTACCTTTTTTCTGTTGCTGCTCTTTATCGTGTATATTGGTTTGTGGGATTGGTCCTTGAGCCATGCTTTTAGGCGTATGGTGATTGAATTGCCCTAGGGTTCAGTCTCCGAGTTGGAATCCTAACTCGGGTTTATTTTACCTTCGAACCTGTTTAAGCCAGTGACGATGATTTTCATTCCCTGCCTTTGGGTGATTGGTGATTTTCTTGTAGCTAGTATTCGATCCAGGAGATAATGGTCTTCGTGTCGTAACTCGAGCTACTATTAGCCTTTGACCCTTTCGGAGGTTCTGGTTGGCGATAGTGCGTTTTGCTTCCCGCCCTTGGTCATTTCATGATCTTTTGGTTCTAGTCTCCGAGTCATATTGCGATTCGAGTTGTAATTGACCTTTGAATTTTATTTTGAGCTTTCGACTAGTGGTGGTGTCCTTTCTATTGTTTTGTCATCGAGACCTTTTAGTATGATTCCCGGAGGTATGCTTTTTTGGCGACAATGGCACTTACGTTGTTTGGCCGTAGAGACCTTTCGATATAGGGCCCGGAGGATCGCTTAGCTGGCGACAATGGCAGTTACGATGTTCGGTCGTAGAGATTGGGACACGTAGGCTTTGCTTATTTTAACTATTTTGGATCCAATCTCGGAATCGGGTTACGATTCGAGCTCACTTTAATCTTTAAGTTATCAATTTTCAATTCGATGGTCGTAGAGACCTTTCGGTGTGAAGCCCGGAGGCTTTGCTTAGCCAGCGACAATGGCACTTACGTTGTTTCATGTGAGGCCCGAAGGCTTTTGTAGGCTTTGTTTTCCTCTCGTTAAGGTCTTTTTGATTATTTTTCCTGCCTTGCCGTCGGTTCTAAAATAACCTTAATTTCAAGTCGTAATCGGCGATGCTTTGAGCACCTCGGAAGGTTCATAGCCCATAGGTCGAGTAGATCGATGCTTATTCGATTTTGGAGCCGACATGATCGGGACTCGCTTTTTTGTTTGTTGAGGGAAGCCTGTGTTTTAACCGGTTCTTTTTGAAGTAGATTCGGAGGATTTTTTAGCAACAGCGTCCCCGAGTCGCATTTTTTGGGCTGTAGCAGCCTTTTCGACCATAGTCATGTGCATTTGGCCGGGGCCATTTTTGATCCCGAGAAACAGTTTTAGATGTCCACACCGAGGGTATGCCCTTTAGGGATTCTTACAAATGCGACATATAGCCTAAACTGCAGGATTTTTCATGCCTGTTGAGGTCTTACAGTTTTCCATGCCTGTTGAGGACTTCAGTTTGCCATGCCTGTTGAGGTCTTATAGTTTATCATGCATGTTGTGGTCTTACAATTTATCATGCCTGTTGTGGTCTTATAGTTCCAGTGCGTGGCGATTGGCAACAGTCTCCGAGTTATCGAGTTCGCTTGAAGACAGCTTCTCGTGAGCTCGGAGCTATTTTTTGGAGGCTTGGTGAGCCCGAAGTTCCGAGCCTAGGATCGTGCAAGTTGTTGATTTGCTCATGGTGAGTCTCTGAATATATCGGATCATTCTAGGCCTGAATACCGCCTTTCGTGGTCTTAGGGACATATCTCGGGGGATTTGTGAGCACAGGACCTCGACCCTGGGGTTGCGGGGGTGCCGAATTGACTAAGTCTCCGAGCATTTCGAGACGTATTTGATATAGAGGTTTTTTTTGCTGAGGATAAGCCGAAATATTTTTCTTCGAGGCGTTGAATGCTCAGAAATTACTCTTTATTGCTCGGCGAAAATATATGTTGTAAAGTACAAGTTTTTTCTATTGTCGTGAGTCAGGTATACATGGGTGTGACCCTCCTGATTATATGATCTGCCTGTATGGTTCCACATTGGAAAATAAAGAGAGAGATCACGGACTTTTGGGTCCCTTCCCTGGAGACGTGCAGCCCTGCTAATAATCTTGTTAACGGAACCCTCTTCCTGATAGAAAACCAGTCGAGGAAAGAATGCCGGGTGCCCCCATGGTGGCTGCGGATCCTCAAACGGGATACAGCACTGAATGCCTTGGCTGCCAGCCTGCATACAGATTAGCAACAAAAAAAGAAAAAGGGAAATGATGAAAGGATGCTGCGTTTATGAGAGTATGCCCCTCTGCAGTCGTATTCCTCATTAGTCTAGGTTGGATATAAGACGCCCTATGACCTCATTTTAGGGTAACTCCAATCATGGGTGTAAGGCAAGGAATCTCCTTCTGTCGCTTGTAGCCAGATGCTTTGGCTTCGCGCCTGTCATGGAATTTCCCACCCTTGGAGGAGTAGGGTCGGGGTAGCATTCTGGGTGACGTTAGTCAGGACTGTCCTATTAGCTTTGGCCCGACATTGTTGGTACAACTTTGGGTGATATACCTGTAGTCATTAATATATGTTTTATTTGAAAATGAGCTCGAACGAAAGAAAGGATTTCCAATATGTTAATGTGATGTAGAGGTGGAGTCTTGGCGTCCTCTTTCCTCGGTTGAGAGGGTGTCCTCGGGGAGTACTCCCCAAGATCGTTCTTTTCTGGCGACGGGCACTTTCATTCTACATTCGATGGATCTTAGCGGGGTGCCTCCATCCTTTAACGGTTGCAACAATATGCCATAGCTTTGCCGGTTCTGCTTTGTTCGATTTCCCTTTGTTCGTTGAGATGGATGCGAGTTCGCTTGCTTGGTGATGCTTTGTGATCACCTCTAATGGATGGCATAGTTACTGCTCTCATGGGTCTATTACTTCGAACATTTTAGGACTCTCATGGTGGTCCACTTCTTTCTTGGAGGGATTTCGGTCAAATAGGCCCGAGCCACCCAGAGTTCCCAACTTTACTTATGGTGACCACTATGTTTGGAACTGCAACGTTGAAATCAAACTTTATCAGGTGAGGTCTCCTTACCGGTTGCGTTTCATTGAATCTGGTATCATTGGGGGTTCCTCGAAGGTGCCGTCTTCGCGCCACTGCCTTGTTGTAGCGAGATGCGATGTGCCTCGGATCGTTTCTCCCGTTCGTGCCACATAGACAACTACTCCGTCCATTCAGTGCTGTCTTCTCTATTGGGGATTTGCCTAGATACGCCGATCTAGCAGACATCTCTCGAGGGTTATTCATGGCTTTGAGTTGGGTCCGGTGTCAGTTGCAGGTACATGACCAAGCCTCGACCGGATATTCGACTAAGCTTACTTGAATTGCTCCGGAGATAGCAGGTATGTTTTGTTTGGCTTTTGGGCAAAAGCCCATGCCGCCCTACTATTTGGGACCGGGAATGGCCTTATTTATCTTGTTGGATAGTGGGGCACGGCTCCTCGTGATATTTTATTTCTTCTTTCTCTCCCAGCCTTCGGTGCATTAAGCTCTTCTAGCATTATTTTATTGGCGTTAGCACGTGCTTTCGTGGTTCGTGACAGTATGGTGAGCGGGTCTCCAAAATAGGATGTCAAACAATGTTGTCACGACGTGGTTTCTTCTGGGGAATTTCTTCAAATATCTTTATCGAGACGGGCTCGAATTCTCAATTTTGGGGGTCTCTGTTCCTGAACAGGTGTGCGTGAGTGGAGATGCACCTGTGAGGACTCGGGGTCCTGTCTTTCCTAGGGGATTTTATTGTTTCTGAATTTCGCAAAATGAGTCCTGTGATCGTATTTTTGGGAGATGATTATTGTAGGAGTCTCCACAAGCATGAGTCGACCTTTTCGATAATGTGCTCTATCATCCTTACCATTGCAGGATAGGTCGTTGGTTTGTTGTTGCCCGATATCTTGGATACTGGGTCGAAATGAGTAGATATTTTGGGTGTTATCACGCCAAGAGTCTCTGGGCGGCTCTACAGCTGAGAGATAGCCAGACGTTGTTCCTTCAACATTTCAAAAATAACATGAAGGTCAACTTCCCAATCTACCGGGGCTGGGATTTTTTGGGTTTCCAATCGATTAGCGTGTTGCATGTCGTCATCGGAGCGCAAGACTTCGTTACCCGCTGCACAGCGTATGAATCCATATTCACTTGGACCGATCTAGATATGTTATCAGGGTCTTGCCGTGTTGCGCCAGCCGTTAGGGTGGCCACATTGTTTTTCTTGCAATTTGTGGGGTTATCATCCTCGATTTCTCTTATTGAGTTGACCATTAACCTGAAATCGAAAGGTCTTTGGCAAGAAAAAGTATGAGAGATATCGTGCGTTCAAGTGACAAAACTAGCAAGAAAATAATCACTATTATTCTTAGCCCCACGGTGGGCGCCAAACTGTTTACTATGAAAATGGTAACAACAATTAAATTTGTAAATGGGATTCTAAAAATACGTGATCTATTCCCGAGCTAGTCTGAGAAGGCGATTAATGCTAAATGTGGAGTAAAAACAGTAAAGATCGAGCTAACCAAAACGATAATTAAACCGATAAGGAACGTTTCCGGGCTTAGGACAAGCTAGTAGATAGCTCGGGGCCAGGCCTCGAGCCTACCTCGGCTATCGAAGGCAATCTTATCGAGGGTGATCGGGGAGGGGATAACAGATAAGTATATGCGTACAAGGTTTTATACCATCAATCTTGAGCTAAATGGCGAAGAATAATAAAATTCTACGGCGACCTCGGGGTCGAAGAACACAGTTAACTTAGAAGAAAGAGAGAGAGAGATATTATTGCTTATCGGAGAAGTGGAGCAACATCAGTCCTTTACAAGGGGGGATGAGTCCCCCTTATATAGGCGAGAGGACTCAAATAAATATGCATATTTTATTTACAAGAGTAGAAAGATGGGACGACCTATCGCTGGTCATCTCAGTAGGTTACAGATAGAACGGCCCTGTCAGATGTAGCCAAGCGCTCCGGAGTCATCTTCTCTTACCTCTGACCTCGAAACCTATTTCCTTTGATTTGGACCTTGACGAGCTTGGAGGCCGAGAACTCGATCACAGCCTTCCATCCTCGGGGTCTCGAGGGAGGCTTCCTGAATTGTCTTATAGCGAATATCGAGTCTTCTGATTTTTACCGCATTCAAAAGTTATTTCAGATCTTCACTCATACTGACAGACAAGTCTAGGAAACAAAACACCTTCCACTTCTCTATTTTGTCTTGAGAAATATTACAACATATGAACCTTGAATCCTTATATCAATAAACCCATGAATCACAGTCGCACCTTCATGTGTGTACAGAAGTAATGGTGATGGGCCTACTCCTCTAAAGATTTCACAAGCTCACATTCATACTTTACTAACAAAGACTTTATATCAAGATGAATAGTCAGTCAGTAGAAATTATCCCTAGATAATGAGTAAACATAGCTTAGATTTTCAGCTTGAGTAAATCAAACAGAATCAAACACTTACCAAGAAAAACAAAGATGAACCAAGTTTAAACCCACAAGTATCAGGAATACATAGAACCATGCATATACATGGTATTAACATATTAACTCTGTATTTCTACATTCACAAGAGCTATGAGAAATAAAATTACATGCCTACTAGCAAAAGACAATCAACAAAAGCCCAAAATGAAATTGGAGATAGTAAGTTCAGCAAGAAACAGAAACCGCAACAGCAAGCAAAACAGTAGAGAATAACTTCAGGATCAAACTTTGAGCTCCAGCCCCAAAAAATTTTCAAAGGAAACTTGAATCAGAAAACTAGAAATCCAAAATCTTTTCTTGAATTTTTGCTCAAACAAAATTTGAAGAAAATAAAACCAGCTACTAATGAAACAGTAGTTGAAGCCTTTTTAGTGTGTTTTCTATGGGTTTTTGAAATCTAATTGTGTCTCAAAATATTTTTGTGCAGAAAATGATGATGAATCTGGGTGTATGAATGAGGGAATATTTTCCTTTTATAGAGTGCTCAAAAAGGCATCAAAAAGGAATATCTTATCCTAAAATTTTGAAAATCAGAATTGTACAGCATCTTTTTTTGCAGTTGTCTACCCTTTTTCCCACCTAATTTCAGCATCTTTTGCTAAAATGGAGACAACTATCCAAATACCTAGAACCTTCAGATATTAAACTATGTAAAAATCTAATTTTAACCTCCCATTTACTAATTATTTCAATTATAACTAGATCTGGCCTAAATTTCGATTTCAAAACTCTTGTGGAATCTCCTAGAATAATCCAGAAGATTCCATCATTAGGCTAGTTTCAAATCCTTTTAATTCTGAAAAGAATTTTAGGCTTAAGGGTATTTTAGGGTTTAATTCAAAACATTTACTCCTAAACTAGTGACTTAACAAGTTAAACTTAAACATGAAAGCTGAATTTTAAAACTTTTATTTTAAACAAAAACAAAACAGGATGGTGAAGCCAAGAAAAATCTAAAAATTAAACTAATCAAATTGCCACGAGTTAAGCTGTTGAGCTAAAGTTTCTAGGGCTAAATTGAAAAATGGGTCTGATGGGTTGTTAATTAACCCTTTGGGGATTGAGTAAAACTACTCTAATCATCATACTAAACATAAAAAAAATAAACATCAGAGGTAAATAAACAGAACAATGGAGAAGGAAAAGAGCAATCAGGCAATTTATACAAAAAAAAATCTAACATTAACCCTAATTATTCTAATTCTGATGCAATCGAGATTAACTACAATATTCAGTATGCTACAATTGACACATGAAACCAACAAATAATATTAATTAAGAAGAAAGCACTGTCAATATCTAAGTAATACATGCTAAAAGAAAGAAACAAGTGGAAGAAAACCGAAGATAGCATAAAGAGAAGAAAAGAAAGAAAGAAAGCAAAAATGGAAAATAAATTACCTAAGGCTGTTTCGGACTGGACCAGTTAATGAACTTCTGAAATAAGAAAAGTGAACTTATAAGCCCATTAATTGACTGTTCCTAAGAAGAACAGTCAATTAATGGACGCTTTGGGTTCACCCACTCCAACAAACTGATCAAGAAAGGAAGAAAAGAAAATATAGGGTTTTTTCCATAATCTTAGATTTGAAATTCGACAAGATTGGAGGTCATTCGAGGGGAATCATGGGGATATTTGGGAAGAGGAGGAAGGGGGATTGCATGGTGTGAATTTTGTGGCCTTTGGGTGACTTAGGGTTTTGAGGTTCTAAATTCCGATCTACGATTCGAAGCTTATTGTAGGGATTCGAAAGGAACCGCTTGGGGATTCAGAATAAGGAGAGGACGGGGAATACAGTGCATTGATTTGGTGGTGTTTGGAGGTGGTCCGCCACCGTTAGGCAATTTTCTGTCGGCGGACCATGGCGGAGACGGCGGGGTTATAAGGGCAGCTAGGGTTTTATTTTGATAGAGTTTAGAGAGGGAAATGAAAAGGTCTCTAGGGTTTTGGGGAGGTTTCCGACACTTTTATTTCTCTCATTTGATTGTATCGGATCCAACAACTTCCCATCGTGAACTTCTTTATCGATTGATCCGAAGAGCTTTGAATAGGATTTTGGGGAAAAAGAGTTTGGATTGAATTACAACTTTGGAATCTTTCAGGCGACTATCGCTGAACCATTGTAAATTCTGCCCCAGTTTCAACTTTTGGGGAAATGTAGATTGTGTTTTGGTATGACTGGACCCCAGAGAGGCTGCCTATGTATCCTTTCGAAATCAAGTCGAACGTAGTTCAGGGAAACTTTTATTTTTATTTTCTTTTATTTTGTTTTGCTTTTTTACAAATGTTTTTAGGTTCCAAAGAGGGTATTCCAAAAAAACGTAACCAGCTCAAAGGGTTAGCAAAAGGTTGAAGTGTTTAGGGTAGCGAGAACGAAAGCCTTCATCATCCCAATCGGATAATATCGGTACCGCATAAGGGTTAAAGGTAATAACTTTTGACCGTATCTGCATTGACAACTATTTCAGGGTCATTTCCTTCAATGTCTCCCAAGTATAATGCCCCTTTCAGCAAAAATTTACTTATAATGTATGGACCTTTCTAGTTTGGAGCGAACTTTCCTTTTGCTTCCTTATGATGCGGGAGAATACGTCTCAAAACGAGTTGCCCCATTTCAAAGTTCCTAGGCCGTACTTTCTGTTTGTAGGCACGGGCCACTCTTTGTTGATATAGCTGCCCGTGGCAAACTGCGGCCATTTATTTTTCATCAATCAGGGTTAACTATTCTAGACGGGTTTTGACCCACTCATTATCCTCAATCTCAGCTTCAACAATGATTTGGAGAGAAGAAATTTTAACTTCTACATGTATTACAGCTTTAGTACCATAAACCAATAGATAGGGTGTTGCTCCAGCTGATGTGCGTGCAGTTGTGCGATATCCCAACAATGCAAACGGTAACTTTTCATGCCATTGTCTAGAACTTTGTATCATCTTCCTAAGAATCTTCTTGATATTCTTGTTTGCTGCTTCAACGACACATTAGCTTTAGGTAGATAAGGCATTGAATTCTGATGCATGATCTTAAATTGTTCGCATACTTCCCTCATCAAATGACTATTTAGATTTGTAGAGTCCGTAATGACAGTTTTAGGAATACCAAAACGGTAGATGATGTTGGAGTGCACGAAGTCTACCGCTGCTTTCTTAGTGACACCACTTTGTAAAGTAGTCAACGACAACTAATATGAATCTGTGCCCATTTGAAGCTTTTGGCTCGATTGGCCCGATGACGTCCATACCCTAAGCAACAAACAGCCATGGTGCTGTCATAGGATGAAGTTTTGAAGGTGGTGCATGAATCAGATGCTGGTGTACCTGACACTAATGACACTTTCGGACAAAACTGAAGCAATCATTTTCCATGGTCATCTAGTAATAGCCTGCTCAAAGGATTTTCTTTGCAAGGATTTATCTGTTCGTATACTCATGCGTGCACTTCATTTATGATCTTTTCAGCCTCTTGGGCATCCACACATCTTAGAAGGTTCAAATCTGGAGTCCTTTTGTACAAGACCTCTCTGCTCAAGAAGAAGCCACTAGCAAGCCTTCTAATGGTTCTCTTTTGGTCTCCACTAGCTTTCTCCAGATATTTTTTTATTTTCAAGAATCTTTTGATATCATGATACCATGGCTGAACATCACCTCTATTTCAACTGCGCTGCAATAACCATGTCTTTCTTCGATTTGGATTTCTAGTGGATCAATGTGGACATTTCCTGGATATGGCAACATCGAGGCCAAAGTAGCTAGTGCATCAATTAATTCATTGTGAAACCGAGGAATCTACCTGAACTCGATGGACTTGAACTATTTGCTAAGATCTTTCACATGTTGCTTGTATGGAATAAGCTTGACATCCCGAGTCTCCCATTCTCCCCGAGCTTGTCGGATAATCAAGTCTGAATCTCCCATGATTAACAATTCTTCCACATCTTGGTCGATTTCCATGTTCATGCCCATAATGCAGCTTCATACTCGGAAATGTTGTTCATGCAGAAAAACCAAAGTCGGGCTATGGCCGGATAGTGCTTATGGTGGGCAAGATCAAAATTTCCCCAATACCGACATCTTTTGCATTCACAGCTCCATCGAAGAACATTTTCCAAGCGTTGGTGTCTTCTGAGATTACCTCAACTGAATTTACTTCCTCTTCTGGAAAGTAAATACTCAAAGGCTGATATTCATCATCAACAGGATTTTCAGCTAAGTGATCCGCTAAAGCTTGAGCTTTCAGTTCCGTGCGGGTGACATAAACTATGTCAAACTCGGTGAGTAGGATTTTCCATTTCGCTAACCTCCCTATGGGCATCAGCTTTTGGAATATGTACTTCAAAGGATCCAACCCGGTGATGAGATAGGTGTTGTAGGCCGACAAGTAATGCCTAAGCTTATGAGTGACCCAAGTGAGGGCACAGCAAGTCCTTTCCAACAAAGTATATTTTGGCTTCACAACTAGTGAACTTCTTGCTCAAATAGTATATTGCCTATTCTTTCTTCCCGGTCACATCATGTTGCCCAAGAACGCACTCAAAGGTACTCTCCAGCACTGTCAAATACAAAAACAAAGGCCTTCCAGGTTCGAGTGGGAACAAGACTGGAGGATTCGACAAATATTCTTTGATTTTGTCGAAGGCTTCTTGACACTCATCTGTCCATCTAATCGCCACATCTTTCTTCAATAGCTTAAATATGGGCTCACATGTGGAAGTCAACTGAGCAATGAACTGGATGATGTAATTCAACCTTCCCAATAGATTTATAATCTCTTTCTTGGTTCTCAGAGGAGGAAAATCCTGAATAGACTTTATCTTTGTTGGATCTAGCTCGATGCCCCTCTAACTGACTATAAATCCCAAGAGTTTCCCAAACGGAACTCCAAATGCACATTTTGCTGGATTTTACTTCAGGTCATACTTACGCAGACGCTTAAAGAACTTTCTCAGATCCCGAACATGGTCGTCCTGCATTCTGGATTTAATGATCATATCATCCACATACACCTTAATGTTTTGGTGCATCATGTAATGAAAGATGGAAGTCATAGCTCTCGTGTAAGTTGCCCCGATATTTCTTCAAACTGAAAGGCATGACCCTATAACAGTACCCCAATGGGTGGTGAAAGTCATCTTTTCTACATCGTTTTCATCCATCAAGATCTGACGATATCCGGCAAAGAAATCCACGAAAGACTATATCTCATGTTTGGCACACTTGTAAACGAGGATGTGGATGTTTGAAAAAAGGGGAAGTCATCCTTGGGAATTGCTTTGTTCAGATCCCAATAATCAACACACACTCGGGTTTTCCCATCTTTATTTTTGGCACTGGGACCACATTAGCCAACCACGTGGTGTATTGGACCACTTGGATCATAACCGCTTTCAACTGTTTGGTGACTTCTTCTTTAATCTTGTCACTGATATCTGTTTTAAACTTTATCTGCTTTTGTTGGACAGGGGGATAATCGGGGTAATTTGGCAATTTATGTACCACCAAATCAACACTCAGTCTTGGCATATCATCATAGGACCAGGAAAACACATCCTTGAACTCGAACAAAAGTTGGATCAATGCATCCCTAGTTCTTTCACAGTGTGAATGCTTATCATGGTTTCCTACACCTCTTCTGAACTACCCAAATTAACTGGCTTAGTTTCATTTATGTTTGGCTTAGGCTTATTCTCAAATTGTTCCAGTTCTCGGTTTATTTCCCTAAAAGCCTCATCTTCATTATAATTCTTTTTCTTGATTCATTATTTCACAATGAGACAGCGTGTTAGGATCTGGGTATGAAGTCCGCAAGCATGTCATGTTAATTAAGTCTACATTATTAGAATTGAAATAAGAAATAAGAAAAGTAGTATTGATTTCATTTCATTGAATTTGAAGATAGAAGGGTTTACATTGGAATTTTAAAGACGATAAACTAAAAGAAACATTCGAGATACACCCTGGAATAACCCGGAATGCAGAAAAGGTGGCAAGACTGGACTACTAAGATTCTCGCATGACTGATAATGGAGAAGCTTTCTAGTTTTGCAGCTTGGCATCGGACCCCATAAATTGCACCTCAACAGTGCTCGAGCCTTCTCCCGGCTAGACCATGTGAGTCTCATACAACATTTTCCTCATGGCTCCATATATGTCTTTAATTTCCTTGTCCGTGAAGGCCTTATCTTCCTCCTCTATGTATCTGGGCTTGACAAATGTTTTGAAAAGATACGGGATCGGTTGAGGCAATACCCAACCATTGCTCTTTCGTTCATTTTCCCATGTCACATCAACTTCTATGGCGTGAAAACCCACACCCAAGAACTTCTTGCTGGCAGCTAAAGTGATAGGTTTTGTGATACATTACAACGATACCCCGAGCCCCTTCTCAGGCTTATACCTGTGCTTGATCATTTTAGTAGCGACCATGATTGATGCATTTGACAAAAAGAGTTGAGGACACGAGCTTCCTTCCTCACATTGATCTGTGACCACAACCTCAAAAGCTTGATAGACTATGTCCTCGCTACCTTCCCTAGCCTCAAGACATAGGACTGATGGATCCCTTTAAATAGATTGCTCGTCCTCTCCATGGACCATGATTTTCTGATCTTTGTGTTCAAATTTTACCATTTGGTGGAGAGTAGAAGGTACGTCCCCTGCAGTATGGATCCAAGGCCTTCCTAAGAGAAAATTATAAGAGGTGTCCATGTCCAAGACCTGAAACGTCACTTCAAAATCCATAAGACTGATAGTCAAGATCTAATCAATCTCCCCTATTTTGTCTCTCTTGATACCATTAAAAGTACGCACATAAACATTGTTAGGCCTTATTCTCTCAGTCCCAATTTCCATTCTTTGCAAAGTTGAGAAAGGGCAGATGTCGACCCTAGATCTGCCATCCAGCATGACTCTTTTCACATAGTACCATTCACATTTAACTGTTAAAAGAATGGCTTTGTTGTGGGTAGCCCCTTTCGGGGGCAAGTCATTTCTGCTAAATGAAATTTGATTGACTTCGAAGAATCTTTCCGCCATCCTTTCCAGTTGCTCAACAGTGGTTTCAATTGGATCATAGGCTTCATTAAGGGTCTTTATCAACACTTTCTGGTGCCCATTCGAACTTATCGATAGAGACAAGAGCGATACCTGAGAGAGAGACTTCCGGAGTTGGTCAATTACCTCGTAGTTCGCAGTTTTCATCTTTTTGAATCTTCAGCTTCTTCGGCACTGACTAGCTTTTTAAGCGGAAACCACTTCTATTTGGCACTGTTCACTTCTTCCAAATTGAGGTACTTCCTAGTCGAGTTTGTTTCATTCACTTCCCCAATGACTTTTTTCCCTTGTATGTCACTACCGCTCTGTTGTAATTCCAAGGGACGGTAGTGGGATCCTTCATGGGCTTCTCTAGTGCACGGCTGATAACCACGGGCTCATTCAGCCTTGGTGAAATTACCGGCACCCGCGCCACATAAGTCCCCTTTGGTACATACATCTTAAGTCCCTTTTTTAGCTCAAATCTCTTGGAGGGACTCAACACAAACTATTCTTTCTTGTGAGCCTGAGGAATATAAAGAATGGCGTCATTAGGGATTACTGTCCCTGTTTTGGTTTCAAATGTCTTTTCCACACTTTGAGGGGTGGAGTTACTCTTCTTCTCCCCCTTATCTTGCCTTGTAGCCGCCCTTGGATTCTTTTCAACATCGGCGATGGCAATGATGGCTTTCAGAGCTGGGTCAAAATCTTTATCTTCACAAATCATCCCAATAGCTGGCCTGTTGTTGTGAGCCAAAAATGGGTTATTGGTCACATTAGAGATCTCTTCATCTTTCAATATTATCCGTTTTTTCTCTATTAGACATTCAATCGCCCTTTTAAGAGTCCAGCGGTCTTCAGTGTTGTGCCCTTCTGCTCCTGAATGATAAGCACATCGGGTACCGAGTCGGTAGGAAAATGACTCTAGGTTTTGCCTGTTTTGGAGTATAGGTTGCAATAAATCCATTTGGACCAGCTTAGGGAAAAGCCTATAGTATGATTCACCAATGGGAATGAAGTTTGTTCTTCTGGGTGGCTCCTGTGTATCGGCATTGTATGGAAAATTATTTTATGGGGGTCGGGGATTATATAGAGCTTGGTGAGGAGGGTTATTTCTAGGAAGTGGAGCTCAGTTTTGTTTAAACTGTTGTGGTGGCCAAGCGTATAACTGCGCATTCATCACTGCATAAGGCTGAGGAGCCATGGCATAAGCCACATCCTGGTGACGATAATAATGTTGCGGGTGTTTGAAGGGAAGTAACCTCGGGGTAGACGGGGGTTTATAAGACTTAAAGCCACCATCGCCACTTTTTCTTTCTTCTTTCGGTTTGCTATACCCCCTGACCCGCTTTGGATTGCTTGAGACGTAGCTCTTATAGCAGACTGGCTCAATATGCGGCCTGTCTTCAAACTATTTTCGACCATCTCCCCAATCTTGATAGCCTCAGCAAACGGCTTTCCTATTGCAAACATCATGTTCTAGAAGTAGTCAGCCTCTTGGGCTTGTAGGAAGACACTGACCATCTCGGTCTCATCTATCGGAGGTTTCACCCTGGCAGCTTGTTTGCGCCACTTGATAGCATATTCTCGGAAACTTTCCGAATACTTGTTTTTTAGATAAGACAGAGAATTTGTGTCTGGAGCTATGTCTATGTGGTACTAAAATTGCCTAACAAAATCTCGAGCCAAATCATCCTATATATGCCAACGAGATATGTCTTGATCCATATACCACTCGGATGCAATGCCGGCTAGACTCTCTCCAAAATAAGCCATTAGGAGTTCTTCTTTTTCGCCTGCCCCTCTTAATTGATTGCAATATCTCTTAAGTGGGCTATGGGGTCCCCGTGTCCATCATACTTTTCGAACTTGGAAGTCTTAAAACCAACGGGTAGGTGAACATGCGGGAACATACATAACTCGGCGAAGGATACGCTCTTCTGGCCACTTAAACCTTGTATATTCTTAAGGCTTTGTTCCACGATTCTTATTTTTTGAGTGATTTTCTCTTGCTCGAGATTCTTTGCAGCTTTCTCTTGTCCCGCACTAAACTCATACCGAGGTTGTAGGGGGTAAGAATTAGTGGTGAAATGGGTCGTGTCTGATGGAAAAGATGGTTCTTGGAAAGTAAAGGATGATGGATCAAAGCTTGGCATGGGCAAAGTAGGCTATGCCATAACCGAGGTTGGTGGTGCAGTGAATATGTTAGAGGCCACTCCCAAAATCTATGCCTGGGGGCAAACCTCAGAAGGCGTTAAGTGGACTGAGATGGTAGGATATCCGAGTAGGGGTTTGGGTAATTTATTAGGATGTTGTAAGTTCCACTTGCTCTGGGAAGTAGCTCGGGGAAACCAGGTAATGCACTAGGCAGCTCTCTACCATCTTCCCTTGGATCTTGTAAAGTAAGGGTGTGAAGCCATGTTACCACAAAACCAACCACCTTAAAGAACCTACTCAACAGTAGACACAACAAACCGGTTGGTTTGAGACAATTAACACACAGGGAATCGCACATTGGGGGATGTGATGCCCCTATACAGTTAAATGTGTATATACATGTTTTGCAATAGTTGCGTGTCTCATCCCGACTTCTTGTTTATCTCCCGATATTTCTTTTCTTTTGGAGTTTTTCACTTTTTTCTCTTTTTTGCACTTTATCATTGTTTTTTCTCTTATTCTTATTTTCTCTCTTTTCCTTGTTTTCTCTCTTTTTTCTTGTTTTTCTCTCATTTTCTTGTTTTCTCTCTTTCTTTTATTTGAATTATTTAAAACCATGACCGGATTCGATTAGGATTACCTATATATCACGACAACGCATGAATCAGATCATCACGTAGTTCAAGGAATAAATGTGAAATAAAGGAAATAACAATTTTAGGTTTTTCCAAATTTTCATTAAAATAAAAACATCTAATTTTATCTATTACAAAGACTCCATCATACCTTTCTAGGAATTGAAAAACTAAAAATAGACTCTAGAACTAGAAACTGAAATACAGATGTGAAACAAAAATCAAGAATACATAAGATCTTCCAGAACTGCTCCAGGGGCCCGCGGGACATCAGTCGATCTCGGCACGGGCCTACGTGAAATCTCTCCTTGGAGGCGATCCAAGTCATTCACTATTTGGCAAACAAAACTCATCACTGCCGAGAATAAAGTGGATCTAGTCATATCCTCATACTCATGGCATTTAATGACGATGTAGTTAGCAATTGCCCTAAACCTTTCCCTAATGATGCCTTTCTCTTGGAGCAAACGTCCAATTTGTTGAGACCTAGCTTCCAGGGTGTCATGATGGCTTTGACCCTGCAATTATTGCATATCCTCTTCTAGCCGAGACATCAGTGCATAACAATGTTCCCTCTCTGCCTTGAAGTTCTTTGTTTGTTTAGCCATCTCATTCTCAAGGGTAGTTAGGTTTTTCTTCAGGTTTGTGAGTTCTCCATCATATTTCCTGTTCAACTGCCAAAAACACTATGCATGTCCCTTTGCGTTCTTCGCCAACTGTGCTTGAGCTCTTGCCAAACTACCCTTGGATTTTTCAAAATCATCCTCGTACTCGGATATTTTCCTCCTAAGACCGTTTATGAGTCTTTCATTTTCTCTGCTTCTTACTTTGTTTTTGGCTGCTACTTTGATTTTTCGAATTTGGGCTCGTAGGATTTCATTCTCTTGGGTGAACTTTTTCTTTTCACCCTCGTCCACAGCGGCTTGCACATCACTATCAAACTTGAGATCTCTAATTTGCCCTTCCAACTTGCTTATGGTGGCCCGGCATTCATTTTCTTTTGTCAGCCACTCCCACTGTTCTTGTGATGCTTCAACAAATTCTTGGAGGTGGGGCCTTTTAGCTGATCTTCCAAACTCAACATTCCTTTTGTACCAAGTAAGGTAACCGGATGAGACTTCACCTTTGGATAGATCACGTACTCGGGTATTCGCGATCAAATATTGGCACCCACTCCAGATCTGGCGAACCACTGCTTTATGAAGTTGGCCATCAGAATGGATCTGGACTACATGGATGCTAAGGTCTTCATCGTTGGGGACTATTTGACATCCTCCTAGTTGTATTAAAACCCGGTAGGGGGCATAAGGCTGGATACTTCTGAGACCTATCGGGAGGAAGTGGAGACTGGTGGCTGGCATGTATATGATTTCATCAACAGGAAGCTATTCCAATGTCCACTCTATCTGATTTATAGTGACGGAGAATAGGCCAGATATCCATTTTGTGACCCCTTCTGGCATTTTTAACCCGTCGACCCTTGTATCAAACTCCTTTCTGTAGCTTTTCCCTGTAGATCCGTAATTCATGTACCGAAGGCGATGACATCGATGCTCAATCATCCCCATTTGTAGCAGTAAATTGCACCCTTCGAAAAAGTATACCCTGGATTTGCAATCTGTGAGAGCTCGGAATATTTCAGATACTATCATGAGTGCGAGGGTGTTTTTAGCACTAGTAAGCAAAGTGTTGACGACCCCGGCTATCCGTAAATTAATATTCCTGTCCTTTCTGGGAAACACTAGAAGACCCAAAATTGCCACCATGAAAGCGAAGCATCTATGCTCTTCCCATTTTAGTCGGTTCCCTTTACTACAAATTTTGCTTTCTGGGTTTTTAAATCCCCCTATGTGTCCGTATCGCTGGTATATGAACTGTGGGGTGGAAAACCCAGTCGCCAAAATATACATATTGGACCCCCCTGTTTATCTTTAGCAAATCCAGAAACTTGTGAGAGGTGAAAGCCTTCGGGGAGACCAGGTATTTATGTCTTAGAGCTTCGGTACTCCAAACATAACCGGCTATCTCTTCCAAAGTAGGTGTGAGTTCGAAGACCGAGAAATGCAACACGTTGTGAGCTGGATCCCAAAATGTAACCAGTGCTTTTATTATCTCTCTTCTAGGCTTGATCTTTAATAACCCGATGAGACCCCCCAAGTGATGGTTAACCACATCTCGTCCTGATTTACCCAAATCTTCCCACCACATGTGTAGTTCCAAAGGAATCTTGGTCATTACCTTCATTGGCAAGTTTTGACTTGTGCTCATTTTGCACATTTATATTAAGGTGATTGGTTTAAAAAAAGAGAATTTTATAAAAGAGGTCAATTTTGCAAAAAGCTAAATAACACGGTTACTTTTGCAAATACGGCCCTTCAGCACTTCGAAAAGGAAGATTTTAGGGATGTGCTTGCTAGGTAGCCAAAAATTGACAAAGAAACCTTCGGTGGCTATTCTTGCAAAAACAGCCTTAGGGCACCCCGTCGGAGCGTTTGGCTTATTTAGAGAAAAACGGCATTACCCATTTTATTTTTTATAACAAATGATGACATTTTCTAATTTTTAGGTTATTTTACAAAAGTGGGGATGAACCCAATGAGGGTTGCCTATGTATCCCACATCCGGTGAGAATCAAAACAGCGTAATTCGGTCAATTTTGACATAATAAAATAAAAAAGACATGAAACATTTTGAAACCATTCTCCTTTATTTCTCTTTTTTCAAAATTTTGGCAGAGTTTCGGTATATTTTGGACACCAGATTTTTTTTTTAAAGGTGAGTAATCATCTCTCTCATACCTCAAATTCATCTTTTTCCCAATTTCTTCCATATTCTAGCAACCAGTCAACATGCAAACCGAAGCAAATAATTGTATAGGTAGCACGTAAAAAATGCATCAGGATGGTCTTTTGATTCTAGGGTCCACCTGTCCTAGACAAAGCCAACTCCTGTGTTGAGTCCCCAAAGTCAAATGCACATGATGCAAACAAATGTTCCTACTAAGGATCCGGCATGAGGCTGAGTTATTCTAGGTTTAAATTTTGGGTATCTTACACTAGACTTGGTGTACCCGAGCGGATAACTCGAGTCGAAGGGGGTTACATACCAAGAACCAAAAGACCATCTGGCTTTGTAACTTGTCCGAGCCTATTTCTAATTTAAGGTATGACACTACCAGAAGAGGAGACACGCCAGCGTGCACATCCTGGAAGATTAGAAGAGAAAGGTTTCGTAATAATTTATATATAGTTCAAATAATATCAAAGGGGTAAAAAGCGACATTTAGCACAATAGGCCCAAACATGTAATAGCAATCAGATAATAAAAGACAATTTATAAAAGTTATTCTAAGCTCAATTTCTTGAACCCTGAACCGAAGTTCTAGGTTTAGATCCCCAATAGAGTCGCCAGAGCTGTCACACCTCCTTTTTACACACCCGAAGGTATATAAGGGAGTTTTTCCAATTAAAGTAAAATTATTCAAAATGGGATTATTTTATTTAATTTTATCAGAGTCTCCACTTGAAATAGTTTATTTGGGTGTCCTAAGTCACCTGTTATTTTAAAATCACAAATCGAGGAAATTTTGACTTTATTTTAAAAGCATGCAAACCAAAAATTCTAAGTAAGAAATTCTGTTAACTCGGGAGAAGGTGTTAGGCTTTCCCGGGTTCTGTGGTTCTAGCACGGTCGCTTAAACTACTAATATTGGCCTATCATCTGATTTGCTACATGTTTTAAACCTAGTGTGCATTTTTAGACTTTTAAACCGCTTTTAACTATTTTATGGAATTATTTCTTGAACAAGTTACGATTGTCGTGCACTTGTTTGTTTGATACACATTGTGAACCGTATCACGAGAACCGTACCCACGATCTATAACATGTTTAATTTATAAAAAATTATTAGAAGCTATGACCGGGTCACATAAATGCACTCCCGAATTTGGAAATTATGTATCACAGATACGTTTTGGGAACCGTACCCGTAGCTATGAAGATTTTATTATAAATCGTGCCTAAAGAAACTATGCGTTCAAAGTGTTTTCTACAATAGTTTTTTTATTTATGTGAGGGCCATAGATTATAGGATTCATTTGTGGATGGCACACCTCAAATTATTTTAAAAGATTTGTATCTCGCTAAAGCAAACTAAGGATGCTCTTATTTAAATCTAATACAAAGTTAGGTATCACAACCACGCCACAGGAACAGTACCCGTAATTATAATAATTTTAATTGCGTGCCTAAGGCAAACTACAAGTGTTCAAGATTATTTAATATCTGAGTTATAATATTAATATGAGGATCATAGGTGATTCAATTATAGATGGCACATCTCAAAAAAAATTATACTTAATTAAAGTAGTCTAAGGATGTTCTCATTTGAAACTGATTTGAACTTGATAAATAGATATTAGTTGTAAACAATTTTAAGGTCTATGTATTGGAACCTTAATTATTTGGGGGGAGGGGGGAACTGGCCAATCGACAAGCCCAAATTATTGTTAAAAAAACTCGAGAATAAATGGGCTGATGGAAACTGGCCTCAAACTAAGCCCAATTTCAAAACTACAAATGGACCCTAGACCCCCTTAGGTCTGGTCTCACCCATACTGTATTATTTCGGCTGATATCAAGCCCAAAATGAAAGCCCTAGATATATTAAGTCCCTTTCACTTATTTACTACTCGCATTGCTACAACAGCCACATATGATACTAAATTTTGGAGAAAGTTAACATACTGAATCAGTGTATGAAACATTTACATTAGCTAAATCAATTAAATAAAAAAAACATCATGACATATAAGTATAAAAATGTTAAGTACATATGGGCCAGAATGAGGCCCAAAGCGTCCCCAATTTCTGCAATCAGCTGGCCTGCCCATGTGATATAGGGAATTTTCTTAATGGGCTCAACATCGAGCCCAAAGATGTACAACATCACAAATTTCCATTGATTTTAAATTATCTAAGTAACCCCATTTGGACCAAATGTACAAGTTAGTTAATCAGCATCGCTTCTCAACATAATTTGCAAATGTCAGAAAATAAGACATTAATTACAGACTTCCTTAAACATTAATACATGAATACTTCAAACTAGGACACCACATTACTGAAAAGAACAAAACAAATTATTTCAGATCTTCATTCATACTAACAGACAAGTCTAGGAAACGAAACACCTTCCATTTTTTTTTTGTCTTGAGCAATATTACAACATATGAACCTTGAATCCTTAGATCAATAAACCCATGAGTCACCGTCGCACCTTCATATGTGTACAGAAGTAATGGTGATGGGCCTATTCCTCTCAAGATTTCACAAGCTCACATTAATACTTTACTAACAAGGACTTTATATCAAGATGAATAGTCAGTCAGTAGAAATTATCCCCAGATAACGAGTAAACATAGCTTAGATTTTCAGCTTGAGTAAATAAAACAGAATCAAACACTTACCAAGAAAAACAAAGATGAACCAAGTTTAAACGCACAAGTATCAGGAATAAATAGAACAAGGCATACACAAGGTATTAACATATTAACTCTGTATTTCTACATTCACACAAGTTATGAGAAAGAAATTTACATACCTACTAGCAAAAGACAATCAACAAAAGGCCAAAATGAAACTGGAGAGAGTAATCTCAGCAAGAACAGAAACCGCAACAGCAAGCAAAATAGTAGAGAATAACTTCAGGATCAAACTTTGAGCTACAACCCCAAAATTATTTCAAAGGAAACTTGAATCAGAAAACCATAAATCCCATAGAAGAAAATCTTTTCTTGAATTATTGCTCAGACAAAATCTGAAGAAAATAAAATCAGCTACTAATGAAACAGTAGTTGAAGCCTTTTCAATGTATTTTCTAGGGTTTTTTGAAATCTGGTTGTGTCTCAAAACCTTTTTATGCATAAAATGATGATGAATGTGTGTGTATGAATAAGGGAATATTTTCCTTTTATAAAGTGTCCAAAAAAGGCATCAAAAAGGAATATCTTATTCTAAAATTTCAAAAATTAAAATAGTACAACATCTTTTTTACAGCTGTCTGTCTTTTTTCCCACCCAATTTCAACATCTTTTGCTAAAATGGGGACAGTTATCCAAAGATACTAACCTATGTAAAAACCTAATTTTACCCTCCCATTTACTGATTACTTCAATAGCCTTGGCCTAAATTCTAATTCCAAAACTCTTGTGGAATCTCCTAGAATAATCCAGAAGATTCCGGCATTAGGCTAGTTTCAAAGTCCTTATAATTCTGAAAAGAATCTTAGGCTTAAGGGTATTTTAGGGCTTAATTCAAAATATTTACTCTTAAACTAGTGACTTGACAAGTTAAATTTCAACAAAAAAATTGAATTTTAAAACCTTTATTTTAAACATAAACAAATACAAAACAGGGTGGTGAAGCCAAGAAAAATCAAAAAATTAGACTAATCAAATTGCCAATCAAACGAGTTAATCAGCTGAGCTGAAGTTTCTAAGGCTAAATTGAAAAATAGGTCTAATGGGTTGTTAATTAACCCTTTAGGGCTTGAGTAAAACTATCCTAATCATCTTACTGAACTTTAAAAAAAAAACACCAGAGGGAAATAAACAGAACCATGGTGAAGGAAAAGAGCAATCAGGCAGTTTATACCAAAAAAAATCTAACATTAACCCTAATTATTTTAAATCTGATGCAATCGAGATTAAACTACAATATTTGGCATGCTACAATTGACACATGAAACCAACAGACAATACTAATTCAGAGGAAAACACTATCAATATCTAAGTCATACATACTAAAAGAAAGAAACAAGTGGAAGAAAGCAGAAGATAGCATAAAGAGAAGAAAAGAAAGAAAGAAAACAAAAATGGAAAAGAATTTACCTAGGGCTATTTAGGACTGGAGCAGTTAATGAACTTTTGAAAGAAGAAAACGTGAAGTTATACAATCATTAGTTGACTGTTCTTAACAAGAACAGTCAGTTAATGGACGTTTTGTGTTTCGAAATCTTAGATTTGAAATTTGACAAGAATGGGTGTGATTTGAGGGGAATCATGGGTATATTTGGGAAGATGAGGAAATGGGGAATACATAGTCTGAATTTTGTGGCCTTTGGGTGACTTAGGGTTTTGAGGTTCCGAATTTCGATCTAAGATTCGAAGCTTTTGGTAGGGATTCGAAGGGAACCACTTGGGGATTTAGAATAAGAAGAGGACGGGGATTACGAGGTGTTGATTTGGTAGTGTTTGGAGGTCGTCCGTCGCCGTGAGGCGATTTTCGGTCGGCGGACCACGGCAGGGTTGTAAGGGCGGCTAGGGTTTTATTTTGAGAGAGTTTGGAGATGGAAATGAAAAGGCCTTTAGGGTTTTTTTTTGGGGGGGGGAGGTTCCGACATTTTTATATTTAGAGAGTGATCAGTTGCGAGCCATTGGATCAAAATGATCCAACGGTTTGGATTGGATAGGGATCAAACGTTGTCGTTTTGGACGATAGGGAGATGGATCCGGTAAGGGGTTTTGGGCCTGGATCTGGGTTAAAATTTGGGGTAGTTTTGGTGTAAAATTAACCCCAATTCAGATTTTAAAAACCCTTTTTCCAATTAACCCCTTTATTTCCTTTTTCTTTTGTTTTTCTTTTTCTTTTTCTCTAATTAAAATTCTAAATTAAATTCCTAAATTAATCTAAATTATAAAACTAGCAAATTACCTAATTATAAAAATTATAAAAAATTACTTAATCCTAAATTAAAAGAGAAAAATTAATAATCTGAAAATTAAAAGATACTCCCTCTGTTTGGTATTAAATGAGGTACTTTCCTTTTAGTCTGTTCCAAAACAAATGACACATTTTTAAATTTGAAAATAATTCAACTTTAAACTCTTTCATTTTACCCATTTACCCTTAATAAGAAGCTTTTATAGCAACACAAATGTCATGGCCCCATAAACTTGTTAGCCTTTAAGCTTTTAAGACCACAAGTTTCAAAATTCTTCTTTTTTTTTCTTAAACTCTGTGTCGAATCAAACTACCTCAAATAATATAAAACGGAGGTAGTAAAAATGTAAAATGGGCCACTTTTTGTGATTTTTATTTTTAATAAAATAAATAATTAACCAATTAATTCTAAAATATAAAAACAGAATCTAAATGCAAGGCATGGTATTTTTGTATTTTTTCATGATTTTAATAAAAATTAAATGTGCACAAAAATGCAAACAATTAATAAAATCCTATAAAATTCATATAAAAATGGCAAATAATTGGAAAAAATCTATTTTTCTTGGATTTTATAGGCGTAATTCATATAGGGCAAAAATCACATGCTCAGAGTTTGCATTACCATATATTTAGGATAAGGGCTCGAAGTAATCTTGAGCGGAAGGTGTTAAGCACCCCTCATGGTCCATAATGGTAGGCCCCGATCGAACTTATACTACGTAAATTAGCCAAATAAATAGATAAATAGTTTTACCACGTACTTGCAAGTAAAGGCATGTTTTAACATTCAAGTAGTGAAACAAGAAAAAGGGTTTGAAAAAATTGCACATATATAAAGAAAAGTAAATTCATTTAAAAAATGGGAGTTGGGAAAGGGGGTCCTAGATTGGTTAGCCTACAGGATCATACCCACACAATGCCCGGTAATCACTCCTCAATGAGGTGCTACACGTGAAATTACCACGTAGTCATCATATCCTCACTACTCAACTCCCTTCCATTGGTCATAGCTTAAAACGTTCTAACAGCCTTGAAAGATATCCTATGCGTGCATTACCCATCCCTTCTTTATGGCCCTGGAGGTATTTAGGACCTCTAATTTGGGTATTTCTAAACCATCCTAAGGTGTTTTAAAGGAGAAAAAAATCTAGGTGTCAAACAAAACAAGTAGGACTATATTTCAGAAAAAGAGAAGCAGCTAAAGGCTCACATTTACCTCCAAAAATATAACAAGAAAATGCACGTCTCAAATAACTGTTTTAGGTATTTAAGAGAAAACCTTAGAATATGATATCTGGATGAGCTGACAATATACAGTATTGAATTCGGACCAAAGTGTGAAAGAACTGAGTCCATTTGCCTATTGATTTTAGACTTCTTGAGTAGATAGCAGAACATGGTTTTACAGTTGTAGAATTTTAATAGTCCTATAGGTTAGCCTAAGCGTATAACAGTGATGTCCTATGACCATGATATCTATATTGATAAGGAATACAGTAAAATAGTAAAATGATCTTTTAGACGACAACTTGAGATCCTATAGGCATGCTTTGTAACGACCCGACCGGTCGTTTTGAGCCCTAGCACGTCGTTCAGCAGTCTGAGGCCATGAGCAGCTTCATTTCAGGTATTGTGACTTGTTCGCATGGTTGGAATTTAAATTAAGGAAGATCGGAGTTAAATTTAAATGAAAAGTCTCATTTGAGAACCTTAAAGTTGAAAGAATGAACTAGGATTGAATTTTTGAGTAAACGACCTCGAAATTGGGATCTGAAGATTCCAGCAGGTTTGTATGATGATATCGGACTTGGGCGTATGCCCAGTTCAGGTTTTGGATAACCCGGGAGCGTTTTGGCGCCTATTATGGAAGTTAGCATTTTGGAAGAAATTTCTTAAGTTTGGCTTGGAGTGCATTTCAGCGTTATTGATGTCCATTTGGGATTCTGAGACTGGGAGTAGCTACGTATGGTGATTCTGGAGTTGGGAGCGCGATCGGAAGTGAATTCGGAGGTCCATAGGTCATTTTGCAGCCATTTGGCTAAAGACATAAATTTGAAAGTTTTTTAGAAGTTTGACCGGGAGTGGACTTTTCGATATCAGGGCCAGAATCTGATTTTGGAAGTTGGAGTAGGTTTGTAATGTCAAATATGACTTGTGTGCAAATTTGAGGTCAATCGGACATGATTTGACAGGTTTAAACATCGGAAGTAGAAGTTGTTAAGTTCAAAGTTCATAAAGCTTGGATTGGAGGTCGATTCATGGTTTTAGCATTGTTTGATGTGATTTGAGGCTTTGAGCAGGTCCCTAAAGTGTTATGGGATTGGTTGGTATGATTGGTTGGGGTCCTAGGGACCTCGGGTGGATTCTGTGTGGTTAACGGATCAAAATTGGAATTTGGAAGAGAGCTGAAGGAATCTGGTTGCTGGTATTTTCGCTTCTGCGGTTGGTTGACCGCAGAAGCGGCACCGCAAAAGCGAACGGGGAGCCGCAGAAGTGGTTTTTGACCAAATCTTGAGGACCGCAGATGCGGTCAAAATTACGCATAAGCGAAACCGCATCTGCGGAAGGGGCATTGCAAAAGCGGGAAAGGGCAGCATGGGAAGGAGCCGCAGAAGCGGCCTTTAGACCGCATAAGGGGAATCGCTGATGCGGCATGGCTTCTGCAGAAACGAAAATGACTGGAAGCAGAACCTTGTTTTAAATCGTGGGATTGAGTTCATTTCTCCCATTTCTTCATGGTTTGGGCGATTTTTGGGGAGCTTCAAGAGAGGATTTTGTCGTCAATGTTGAGGTAAGTTACCCCTATCACTTTTGAGTTAAATACATTCATTATGTATGGATTTTTAGCATGTAAATGGTTAGAAAATTGAGGGTTAGAGGAAGACCTAGAAAATTAGTGTTCTTGGATTTTGACCATGATTTTGAGTATTGAATTAAGAGAAAATCATATATTTGAGTTCGTGAGTTCATGGGTAAACTTTATCTTCGAGAAATTTTGGATTCCAGGCACGTGGGCCCGAGGGAATTTTTGTCAACTTTTCATTCGGGGTTAGGAATTGTTATAAATTGGGTTGTAAAGTATAATTGAGTATATATTAATGGATTTATATGATCGTTGGCTAGTTTTGGAGCATTGTGCGTTGGTGCAAGTATTCGGAAGAATGTAGAATGCCGGTTGTGGATCTTCAGAACGAGGTGAGTCTCCTTTCTAATCTTGTGATGGGGAAGTTACCCCATAGGTGAATTAAACTGGCTATGTTCTCCTGTTTGTGGGGGCTACGTATGCACGAGGTGACGAGAGTCCGTGCGTAGCTACTATTATGCTATTGTCCGGGTGGTCTAGGACCCAAAAGCATGTATACTTGTTTTAATTGTGAACCCATTGATGGCTTGAATTTCTTAGATCACATTAAATTAATAAATGGATTTCTAAAAAGACTTAAGCTTCGTTTTCTCAAATTATTAAAGAGAATTGGCCTTTCTTGGATAATTGCTCCATGTCGACTTCTTGACTTATTGTCTGTCTGTGTGTGTTTATTTTGGAGCGGGCCGGACGCCTCGGTAGATTAATAGATGCATCTATAGGCGCGTCATCGACCCTCGGCAAGTGCACATTGATTTCTGTTGGATCGGGTCGTCGCCTCGTTATGATTTGCGCATGCTCGTATTGTTGCCTGAACTTAATTAAGTTAGTATTGCCCTTTTGTGGCTTAGAAATATTTGGATTATATTTAAAGAGAAACTCTGCAAATTTTCCTATGAAAGAATTACGTGTTTACTTGTTTCCTCTATCTGGGTTAGAATCATGTTTATAAAATAAATCCACTGCTTAATATGTATATTAAGGATAAATAATCATTGGACCATTAGAGTGTGTCAAAGTTGACCATCTCGTCTCTACCCCTTCAGGATTAGGCGGGATACTCACTGAGTACACGTTGATTACGTACTCATACTACACTTCTGTGCATTTTTTTTGCACAGGTATATATACCTCTGGCAACCTACTAGGCGTAGCAGCACGGACGTTTCTGGGACTAGGTGAGATACATCATTCGAGGCGACCGCAGCTAGGGTAGTCCCTTCCAGTGTACTGTATTTACTTTCCATCCACTGTATTCCGGACGGATGTTGTATTTTATTTTCCTTATCGGTAGTTGCTCATGCACTTGTGACACTGGGTTTTGGGATGGTTTGAAGTATTGTAGTAACTGTTCAACATTTAAATTTGATTTGAAACTATATCTTCTAAAATTTCTTAATAAGCAAGGAAAAATCCTGGATTTCAAAAGTGTTAAAATGAGATTTAATTAAGTATTTGAGTTGGATGGCCTGACGGCGGTGTCCGGAGCCACCACGACCCTTAGTGGATTTTGGGTCGTGACAACATGGTATCAGAGACTAGGTTCATGTCGGTCTCACGAGTCATGAGCAAGTGTAGTAGAGTCTCGCGGATCGGTACGGAGACATATGTACTTATCCACGGGAGGCTACAGGGTTGTTACCGTGCGGCTCAATTCCTTTGAGGCTTATGCCTTTGATTTCTTCCTGCTCAATCTTACGCGGACGCTTGTTATAAATCAAAAATTGAAGGATTGCAGTGGCACTACAAATGTGGTGCGGGATGATTTTCCGGTATAGTTGATTGGACTATTATAGTCACATTACGAAGGGATATCATGTTGTTTCAGCTCAGTAATAGAACTTCTAAGAGCGTTAAGGCTAGGCACAGGTTGCCATGATGCTTATGAACAATCATTCCGCAGTGTTGTTGTGATGGTGGGACGTTTGCCCATGTGTCGGGGCAGTGAATGAATTGAAGGGACGTTTACTCAGCGTGTAATCAAGGGATTCAGTATTTTATTCCCGGCAGGGGAAAGTCAATCGAACTAAGGATGGTCAGGTGTGGGCTGGTGGAAGTAATGAGGCTTGGTATTTGCAAGCATGGTTGAGCTTTCTTTTATGAGAGGGTGTCGTGGTCCGGATGGAATGTACTAAGTTTTTCGGTGTTATAATCTGCTACAATCCGCCTTTATGGCAGGATATTGTGAAATAATATTGAAGGTACAACTATCAGATATCACATGATACGGTGGTTTAAGATCGAATCATAATTTCTAATGTTGACGGCTCGATAAAGATGACCTTTGGAAAGGTTTAAAGTTAGCAATAATGGTGGATTCAAGTGCCACGAAGATAGATTTTATTTAAGGCAGCAATTGAGCAGCAAAGTATGAGGAAGGACATGTGGAAAGTGTCAGGTGGTGTTTAAAACTTCTAGAAGGCCAAGTATGAGGAGCAAGGTCGAGTGGTTAATTAAAGAGATGAGTTCCGCCAAAGTGGAAGAGTGGCGAGGGTTGCATATGGGCTTGGTAGTAGGATGACTACGCACCTTAAAGAGAGTTTGAATCGAATTGGGGATTTTAATGATTGGTGATCGAAGTCTGCGGGTATGATTTGAAGTGTGGGCTATTATGCGGTAGAAGATTAATATGGCGGAAAGGAGCTGCTTGAAATGGAGGAGGGTGCAGCATAACCCTGAATTGGAAGGATGTTGTCGCACATTTAATTGATGTCCGCGAGGGGCGAATGGACTTGTGCAGCTGGAAGGTGAGCTCGAACTCAGGATGGGCTATTGGTGTCATGGTGAATATACCCCGTGCAGAGACATGGGAAGATGTCGGGAGGTGATTCCCCTAGGTGAGCTATTCCCAGTGAGCAGGTTAGCGGTCGCGTGGTTGGCGAAGCTTCTGCAAGGAATTATATTGGTTGTCTAACAAAGATATCGGTCGTGCGAATGTGAATAATGACTCAGAATATGAAAGATGGGTATTTATAAGAAAATTCCCAGAGATCTTGATAATTGGTGGCGCGAGGTTAAGTCAATAAGAGGTAAGGTCGGGCGAACTCAAGAATGGTGAAATGATGGCTTCAAGCTAAGTGAGAGAGTCACAGCGCTTATGATTGGGTTGTACGATTAACTACTTGCGTGATTTCTGGCTATTAGCATATTGATGGATTAATTCAACTACGAGAAAAAACCATAAGTAGTAAACTGAGCGAAGGAATTATTGAGGATGTGCTATGGTTAGCCTTATGGGCTCATGTTCGAACTTGGGAAAAGATTCAGAATTTATGCCTTGTATAGAAGCGGGTTTAAAGGGGAGTGGTTCTGGCAGGTGCTTCGTTGAGAGGGTATTAACGTGCTAGAAGATTCATAGAGTTGATTATATTCGGGACCAAGTCAGAGCTGGTGGCTCTTAGTAACGGTCCTAGTGAATTCAAGAGGTAAAGTGTGGTGCCTAATGATGTCGAGCCTATATGTACCGTTAAGAATCAAGCTTTGTAGCAGTTTATGAGTAGAGGCACATAATGTTTGGGATGTTTAGCTTGTGGTGTAGCATTTGGGTGTTATGAAATAGTTCGTGGTAATGGAGGCATCCTGGCCTCGTGATTCAAGGTCACTTGGGGCGAGTGTAGATGGAGTATGTTATGTGTTGAATGGAGTTAGTCTTATTTTTAAGGCAAGCAAGGAGGAATTGGAAGAAGGTAAATTGATTAGCCATAGTTGAATTGGCATATTAGGGCCAGTGATCAGTTCGGTCTGCGAGATCAAGTTATGTGTATGATTTGTGGAGGTACGTGTGAGGCCCGTCGGCCACCGTGATTGATGATTTATCAGGGGCATTCTTCTGTTATGGCTTGTTAAGTGGAAGCGGATTCCGGAAGGGCTATGGTGGCTTGGACCACTACTTGCAGATTTGCATATTCTACGGTTATGGGAAATTACCTGTGTATTGCTATGATTCTCCTGAAGTGAGTTAGGTGCAAGGTTCTTATATAATGAAATGTGAAAATATTAATGAATTCGGTGTTATGATGGAAATCGTGTCCTATCGTATATTGGCACGTTGGGTGCGGTGAGAGGTATGGAAATGTGAAGTGAGGATCAAGGTTGCAGTTCGGTGTTAACAAGGATGTCACGGGCTCGGATGAGCAAGGAAGGGGTTGAATGATTAGAGTAAATTGGTATTGTCCTAAGCGTCACCTGAGATCGATGTGTCGTGGAAGAGGTTTTGCATTCTGGTTAAGGATCCTGGATCACTTTTCAGTGTTAGTGCGTCCGATGGTTTAGATATGCGGGCCCGTTATTTATTTCGGAAGGTTGTGGGAGCGTGTCCCATGGGAATATTGTATAAGTGTGACATGTAGTCACTTGATTGGCTAAAGATTTAAACCAAGTATGAGGATTGTGGTAATATCATTAATTTGAGAATTTATGCCTGGAGGGCACTTTGTATATTGGGTTATGAACTGAGGAGGTTGCTCCGGTTATGATGGTTATTCTTACGTGATATGAGGCAAAAGGGAGTTACTACGGACCTTTGAAAGGTCATTGGCCAAGTTGGTGCAATCAGAAATCGGCTTGAGATCGGTGGATTGATTTATTTGTGAACAGGGCTTTATATCAGGCCAATTGTGTTCATTTCAGCGAGCGTTCCCTATGGAGGAAGAGTCGAGGTGTTATTTATCATCGGCTATTCCAGGTAATGATCTATTTTGCAGAATGAGTTGTGAGACGGCTTAGTAAATTCTTATGTGTTGAGATCCCGCGTTGCAATGATGTTATGTGAGCAAGATGGCTCTTGAGATTTAGATCTTGTATCGCACCTCAGTTATGCTTGAGTTTGTAGCCTATAGCGCTATGTGTTTTCTCGGGGATGGTATTATGCACTTAGCGTGCTTACAATCGAAATTCGACATTTTTATTGTAATGAGCAGATTTAGCTCGAAGTGCAATCTCCTTATGTGAGATCTATGTGTGGATCGGGTGGCACACCGTCATGGGTATGTTATTTAGATTCGGTTACGCGCCGCAACAGTGTAATGTCGAGTCTGGTCCTCTATATGTTTTTTTTTGTTTTTTGTGTGTTTTTCTTCCTATCTTCTAAGGAAAATCCGTATTAGAGCGGGGGTTAGGTAATTCCTTCTAGAGTTCGATTTCCCGTTTGTGTTGTGTTTGGATTGGTGGCCTATTGGCACATTGTGGCGTCATATGAGACTTGTGATCGCATTCGGAGTGGCTGATTGCCTGAGCAGTTCGTACTGGATAAGATGAGATTGTGTGATTTAGGATTAGTGCAATCTAATTATATAAAGTATATTAAGGAGCGAAGATCATTATTTGGTTCAGAATGTGGTAATGTTTCTTGTCAGAAGTATAGACTCGATGATTTGTTGACTCGGCAGTTGATTATGAATTTTGGCATCTCATAGGTCGTGGCGGTATTGTAATAGTTAGAGTAAGACCTATGTAGGTCATGAGGTGCAATAGGAGCATCGTATTCGTGGAATTTTGATTAATTCAAACAGAAATGTTATTGTGGTCCTATGAGTAAAGTGATGCAAAGTGTGAATTCAGCAGAGTTATGCAGTCATATTTGAGTACAACGTATAGTGATTAATACGGTGATCGTATGTTGGAAACAGGCCTGGCATAGAATTCCGGATGTTGGAATTGGCCTCTAACGCTTATTTGCTTGAATAAAAGGGAATATCTTCAGAATTTATCGAGCCAATGTGCTCAGCTAAGTTGTG
>MU767738.1:71965-147834 GCA_026770625.1 Nicotiana glauca | reverse complement strand
CCAGGGCATTCCCCCCCCCCCCCCCCAGACCTCTTTCTCGCACCAAGATCTATGGTCGGAATTCTTCAAATCTTGTAACTCTTTCTACTTTTTGTCATATAGCATGTACGACTATGTACTTGTACATGCGCCTATGTGACTATTCTCTCCTATTTCCTCCGTCTTTTAGCCAATCTCTAGGCCTCACTTTGTGAATATATACAGAACTATGACAAGCTGTCCCTATGGGCATCTATAGGTGTACCAAAGTTCTTCACTTGGTACTTTGTCGAACTTACGACTATTTCTATATTTTCATAACTTCGCTTATCTATCCTTATGGCTTTACTATATCTAGGTAGGTAATACTATACACTAACACTTACTTCGCCGACGTCTACCACCAACTCCAAGTTACTCTCTTGTTGCTTATCCTATATGCATAAATCTAAGTCCTTTAATGCTTTCTCATAATTGTTCCTCTTAAGAATAACAGCCTAACCTCATCCCACATTATGGAACTTTTATCCATCTATTGTTGATTCTCCTTAATGTTGATCTATAATCTACCATTGATAACTTAAAACCTCTTACGCATACGTTGTCACTAAGGCTCATGTCTCATTGGGGAACATCTGAAGTTATTTTCCCGCTCCACTGAGGGACGATACTATACTTCAATAATAGTATTTCATAGAAACCAGCACGATTCATTTTATGGGGGTATTCTAGTCCCATGCAATTCACAAAATCTTTTCTTTTTGAATCATTACTCAATCCAAGGTGTCAAATGTAATCCTCTTATAATTTATCGCAATTACACCCTTATTCTACTACCAGGGCAGCATTCCATCTCTTCTAAATTCTACTAGTCTTAGACTTATCCTGGTTCATTCAGGCTATACTTAGCTTTCTATAACTTATCACTCATCTTTTCTTAATTTTGAGGCCTTACGTATTCTTATCACACTTTCACTTATCTTTTCTTATCCATACTCCTGTGTACCTCAAACCTTGTCTCTCTCCCATTCTTTAGCTTGCGACCTTCACATATCTATTTATACTACTCACAACCTTCCTCTAACTTGCTAGCACTATATATTTCCTTATGCTATTCTGGAACCTCAAGTGACACATCACATCGTCTCTAACTCTTCTTTACTCTCTTAACTAGACCTCTCGGTACCTGAAAATCATAGGATGGAAGATATACCACTAACGACACCATTATCATTTTTGGATATTGAATCACGGTGCTTCTAGCCCTCTATTTGAAGCCTGGACTATTCACAACCTTCTGCATTTGATTATCTCGTACCTTCTTTACTTCTACCTTTTTTACCTTCAAAATCATGCATTATATCTTCTATCTCTTTCATAATCTCCCTTCCAAATGGGTGGAATTCACATCAATAACTCTAAGCTCTACTATAATACTTGGACATATGGTGCATACACAATCCAGTGGGAGTTCCATACTGATTTTTTATAAGGTGGGTACTCTTTTAACTGGCTTTATCTTAGAGTCATTATAGAATATGGCTACTGTACTATCTCTCTTGTACCTCTGATATTAAAAGTGATTCTATAATATTCTGAATCATGATATCTATAATTATCTTTGTCTAATAATCATACTCCTAATTTAATTAGCTGATGTATCTCTTTAGTTTTCTCTTTTCTCTCAGCCTTTATGTAGGCTTAAGCTATCTTCCGATCTACGGCTCAAAGTATTATTTATTACTTTAGTCTTTCACGAATTCTATGGAATATCCATGATATAATCTTCTAACAATTCAAGCCTTTGTTTGTGACCTGGACTCAATTCATTCTTTTAACTTATACATGAGTCTTCTACGGTTGTAGGAACGTCAACATATATGCTGCATGGATAATACTCCGAAATCTTAAGTGCGTTCGTAATGTAATTAACGTTGGGTCATTGATTGGATAATTCCTTTCGTTCCTTCATGGCTTTCTTTAAAAGTAAGCAAGTACTTTTCCTGATCTTTTTGCTACTTATTGCATGAATACTTGGCTCATCTTAGTTCCCACGCATGTTGGAATTTTTGTACGACTCATATGATCTCGAATATTACTTTCGTTTTTTCTTCCCGTTCATTAGCGACGATAGGTTCCACTTTCTTATGAAGTGCATACAATGTTGTAGTGAGACTACTGTTACAAGATCATTTCTTCTTCAAGTTACTATGGTTAGGTTGAAACCTTCTCCCTTGTTTTCTCAGCTACTCTTTCATTGTAATACTTAGGGAATACCCTCTGAATCTTGTAAAGCTGCGAGCTTATTACATTATATACCCGACGAAATTATTGATGTTCTTACTCGCCTATAATTATGCTTAGTAACTTGCCTCCATGCCCTTGTGCTTGTAGGGTTGCTTCTGAACTGCAAATTTTGACTGTCTGTGATGATAGGCTATAATTTCATATTTTAGTCGCTTATTACACTCTAATTTAGTGCACTTTAATTGAGTTTGCGCTTTAATCGCTAGTGTTTTGCACTAACGGTGTGTTTTATGCCTTGTAGGAGTGATTTCGAGCTATATAGATGTTATGAAATGAATTCAAATGATTTGGAGCTTTGAATTCAGAGTAAAATCCCAAGGAATTAAGCCGGGATCGTATTCGGGGGTCAAATTTGATAATTAAGTACGAACGAAGACTCGAGGAGGCATATTGCACACTGTCTAGTAAAATAGACAAAACGTTTTTCTCCGAACTCCATTTGGGATGAACAGTATATGGTTAGAAAGCTAACTCAAAGGGCTACAACTTTCATGTTTTACGTCTTTCTAAATTCCAAATGGAACAGGGTGACAAATGTAGTAGAAAGTGCACTGCGATCATCATCGCGGTCCGTGCCGCGGTTTGAGGCAGTGCCTTCCGCGGTCGTCACCGCGGTCCACACCGCGGCCGCGGCAATCCAGACGTGAAATATTATCCTTTTTTGCATAGTAGAAGGTATAATTGTTTGGGCCCGACCATACTTGGTATATATACATGGAAAAATGGTATTTTTGAGAGTTGGACATATTTTTGACACATATTTGACCTAAGGAGGCAGAGACACAATAAGAGCAAGGCGGGGAATTCTTCAACAAGTTTTTCCTTACTCTTCCTATTTTTTCATTGTTGATTAAGACTTTTAGTATTGTAGTTTTACATACTATTATGAATAGCTAAATTTTTATCTAAGGTTTTGGATGAAACCCGTTGGGGATGAATTGGTTGTTATATTAATATAGTTTTGAGTTGGTTGTTAATCTCTATTTGTTCAACTACGTTTTGATTTTGGTTAAATGAAAGGATCCTCAATTAGTCGTTCCTATTTATTATGTATCTTCTTGAGAGAGTGCATATTCAGGTAGTTATTTGAACAACATCACTCCCGAAGTATAGACGAGAGTCATAATTGAGGGTTTAGAGATTGGATTAGAGATAACGATACCTCGGGTGCAATCTAAGTGAACTGTAATGTGAATCTAGCTAGCGTAGCTTGAGAGAGTGCGTCTAGTAAATTATCATAATTGCTTGAGAGAGATTTATGGTAGCTGGAGAGTTCATGATTGATAGAGGCAACTAAGTCACAGCTATAAGAAATATACAACCAAGGAAATCAACAACAAGGGAAACCATTACCTTAGAACTTTATTCAAATTGTTAACAATTCAAGCATAGTTAGTTTTCAGCTGTTTATTTATTTTCAATCTTATTTTCTTAGTGATATTAAACATATACAGCTAAGCCTTAGTTCTCTGTTGGATTCGACTCCGGACTTTTAGACCGGATTATATTTGCAACGGCCGCTTATCCTTTTTAGGACTAGAGTTGGGCGTGATCAAATAAAAAAATAAATAAACGAAAGCAATAAAGCTGGGTTGCCTCCCAACAAGCGCTTGATTTAACGTCGCGGCACGACACGAATCACTTTTTGCGTCCACCTCGAGCTTATGAATTGAGCCCCCAATTTGACTTCAAGTATTCGGTTATGCTCCAGGGGTGATGGAACAAATATAATTGGCCCAAGCAACCATTGTACTATTCTACACTTCTTGGCTTTTAGATGAGGTATGTAGTCATGTCTTTCTGGCAAGAAAAATTCCAGAATATAGGCATCTTGTTCCTCATTCTTTGACTTCTCAATCAGCTCGGATGACTCTATTTTCATATTATCATCCAAGCACAATGTAGAAAAATGTTTGGAGTGAGGACCACTGCGCTCACACATATGAACTTCAGGACTTTCATCATCCTCAACATCAATGATACTAGAGTCAACAAAATTTGTATCCTCAATGTCCTTGGCTGACTCTAGACTCACTTCTTCAAAATTGACATCTTCAAATTCTAGTTGTCTAGGTTGTTGATGTTCTACTCTGACCTCCCCAATTAACACCTCCAATTCATGCTCTTTTTGGCTACTATCCTCAATATTGGCTTGTTGGGCATTAAAAGCTCCAACCACTTGACTCAATTGAGCCTCCAACTTGCGAATAGACGCCTCTTGCCTTTCTATCTGTAATTGTTTTTCATTGTTTTATTTAAGGCACTTTAACATATCCTTGATCTCCTTCAGGTTCGCATTCCCAGGTTCTTTGTTCCTATTAACTTTACAAGAAAAGGTAGAACCATCATAGTAAGGGGTTGGGGGAAAATAAGAAATATGAGCACAACCATGAAGGTGACCATTTTGACAACCACACATATCACACGCATTCCACAAATAAGATTGAGTTGGTGAACATAACTCGCTCTTAGGAATGTTTTGAAAATTTTGCCACGGGTGGTTTCCTTCACAATATGTATTGAGATTAATAGTAGAACTATCTATACCTAAATTCTCATAATTCCAAGATGTCATGTTTCTCAAATCAACAGTTATAATAAAATAAAAATAAAAATACAAAAAAAACAAAAAAAAAATCCAAACTTGAACCCTAGCAATATATACAGCTACAACTTCACTGTTAATTCCCCGGCAACAGCGCCAAAATTTGATCATGCCCAACTCTAGTCCTAAAAAGGATAAGCAGTCGTTGCATATATAATCTGGTCTAAAAGTCCGGAGTCGAATCCCACAGAAAACTAAGGCTTAGCTGTATATGTTTAATATCACTAAGAAGATAAAATTAAAAATAAATAAACAGCTAAAAACTAACTATGCTTGAATTGTAAACAATTTGAATAAAGTTCTAAGGTAATGGTTTCCCCCGTTGTTGATTTCCTTGGTTGTATAGTCCTTATAGCTGTGACTTAGTTGCCTANCGGCTAATTGAGGATCCTTTCAATTAACCAAAATCAAAACGTAGTTGAACAAATAGAGATTAACAACCAACTCAAAACTATATTAATATAACAACCAATTCATCCCCAACGGGTTTCATCCAAAACCTTAGATAACAAATTAGCTATTCATAATGGTATGTAAAACTACAATACTAAAAATTATAATCAACAATGAAAAAATAGGAAGAGTAAGGAAAAACTTGTTGAAGAATTCCCCTCCTTGCTCTTATTATGTCTCTGCCTCTTTAGGTCAAATATGTGTCAAAAATATGTCCAACTCTCAAAAATACAGTTTTGTCATGTATATATACCAAGTAGGGTCGGGCCCAAACAATTATACCTTCTACTATGCGAAAATGGATAATATTTCACGTCTGGATTGCCGCGGCCGCGGCGTGGACCGCGGTGACGACCGCGGAAGGCACTGCCTCAAACCGCGGCACGGACCGCGGTGACGACCGTGGTGAACTTTCTACTGCATTTTTCACCCTGTTCCGTTTGGTATTTTGAAAGATGTAAAACATAAAAATTGTAGCCCTTTGAGTTAGCTTTCCAACCATATACTTTGGAGCCCAAATGGAGTTTGTAAAAAAAAGTTATGTCTATTTTACTAGACAGTGCATAATATGCCTCCTTGAGTCTTCGTTCGTACTTAATTATCAAATTTGACCCCCGAATACGATCCCGGCTTAATTACTTGGGCTTTTACTCAGACTTCAAAGCTCCTAATCACTTGAATTCATTCCATAACATCTATATAGCTCTAAATCACTCCTACAAGGTATAAAACACACCGTTAGTGCAAAACACTAGTGATTAAAGCACAAACTCAACTAAAGTGTAATAAATTAGAGTGTAATAAGAGACTAAAATATGCAATTATAGCCTATCATCAGTCTCCAGTGGTACTCTCTTTTATTTTCATAACCCTAATACGGTACCTTTAACTACCCCAACTCTTATCTAAATATTTCCCAAGGATTACGATGTCATATCTGCGAGACTGAATTCACTATGATGGGGCACACTATGTTTATCTTGAATGATCTGTTAATTTGTTTGTATCCTCTTATTTAGCTATAACTAGGCTCTTCTTGGATCAATAACTAATTACTCGTTGGTCTATTCTCATATCTATATTTTGCGTAATCTCTCTTAGGTTATTTTATTTGTCTTAACTTACCTCTCGCACTGGCTCCTTATGTATCAAGAGTTCATTTGCACTTATTTATCAATAGTATTCTGGTGTGGGAACCCTTACTACCTCTCCCCGACATTGCGTTTGCATAATGTTCTAGAGTCAATAACATATCTGTAGGATCTGAATAAATGCTATCTCATTCCTTTTGTTTTTTTACCGCATTCTTCCTTTACTATTCCATATTTACTTGAACCATATAACTCTAATTTAATTCTGTATCACATTATCTTTCCCCCTTTAGGAAGTACTAGCATTTAATGTTGTGAAGATTTACCTATATATGTTTTACCTCTTCATCTTTGGCATCTTTTCATATCTTCACTGACTCTTACTCATCTTGCGGCAACCCTTCTGTACCAAGGATAAGTGAATTTCTTACGCACGAGGGTAACACTAGTGTAGATAGCATACTTAGTCCTTTAAGCTTAACTCTACTCACAGTGCTTGCTTTAGGGAAGCATCTTCCTGAATGAACCTTAAAGGATATTCTTCTATTGTTCATTCTACTACTGTCGGAACATGAACTCTAAAACTCTCACAATGTCGACTATTATCAAATCTTCTGATCCCTAGTTCATGTTCAGTTTATCTTGTTCACTAGCCCATACTGATTTTAGTTAATCGAGGGGTCTAACTTAGCCTTCTGGTAATCACGTTGGAATCACCAACTCATTTCTCGAAGTAAGGATATAAATTTTTGGCTTATACTCTTTTATAGTCTCAAGGCTTGTCTCACTTTGTCCTTTCCTTCACTTGACTATAGAGTGTATTATCTTGACATATTTTGATTTATTGTTATCACCCATTTATCACATCTTATTCATAATGCTTCATTTACTCGTTTCTTATTCTCTTGCTAATGCCTCTGCCTATTACATTATTCTGAAAACATCAATAGAACATTCTTTCACTTTATCTCCCCTTGCTCCATCTCACTCGCTTTTTGGGTCGCCTAACATTTTTTCCTTACTTGGCATAGGAGTCATACTTAAAGTAAATATTTATCCCTTCTAGGATAATAGTGCCTACCTTCTCAATTTTCTTAACATTCTAGTATTCATATCTAACTGTATTATTCTAGAGTGCACCATAGGGTGTCTCACAAGGAGAACCATTACCATCTTTGCAATATCCTTTGAAAATGCCAGCTAACGTTAGCAATCCATCCACCATTTTTGGTTACTTTAATCTCAGCTAGATCTTGATATCCCATCCTTCTCTTAAACTATATCAATTAGCTCCCATAGAGCATAACTGAGATAGGTAACATTAGCAATACATCCACCATTTTTTGGTTACTCTAACCCCAACTGGATCATGATATCTCATACTTCTCTTAAAAAATATATGTTAGCTCCCATAGCGCATAATTGAGATGGGTGTGGTCAATTGTATATATCTCTATTAATATTGAAATTTACTTAGAATGCTTATATTTCTCAGCCTGAATTGTAAATATTGATAATCTTCACTAACTGGTTACCTCGTAGCCTCATTTACCTTGCTTCTGTTACCTGTTGAAACTTATACTTTTACCTTCTGATACTCTCATGGCCTGTTATTCACGGGGTATGTTTGATATTCCCATCTTAGGGTCTTAAGCTAGAAATTTGCAGATATGGTACACACGATCTGATATGCCTCAAATAGGGCCACTTCTTCAAGAACACTCTCTCTATCAGTGCCCTTTACATGTTTCTGTATTAGCCTTGTCTGGTTGTAATCCTCCTAATTGAAAATATCTTTATATTATTAACAAACGTAAGTCCTGACTCACACTCTTATGACTCAGCTCTATAGCACGATTTGGATTTGAAAGAAAGGTAACATACTCCTAAATATCTTGTAGCTTCCTATTTATAAAATGCGATGTCCAACACATCTATAAACAAGACTCTACTAGACATGGTTTGTTGATTCCCTAGGATAGAACTGCTCTGGTACCAAGTTTATCACACCCCTAATATGGGGAGGCGTAGCCGGCACCCGGTGCCATATTTGGACCGAGCGGACCACATTGTAATTGTAAACTCTGGAGGGATAACCCTTAAATTAGGTTGACAAGGCCTACCTACAAGCTGACAATACCAATCAAGGCTGATGAGGCCACTATGAATGTCTACAATCAGCAATACCAAACTAACATGTACATAGGGTTGGCAAGGCCACAATACTGATATACAAAATATACAGGACTCATCTACAAGTCTCTAGGGATAACTGAACTGTATCATGGTCATAACTGGGCCTCGACCTACCCATCAAACCCGTATATATAAAATGGACTCCAAGGTCTAGACCTGGTAACTCCGAGGAAGTAGAGCTCACTATCCAAACTGATGTTTGACTCTATCAACTGGCAATGTCTATCCAACTATCTATCAAGACCTGTAGGCATGAAATGCAGCGTCTCCAGCAAAAGGGACGTCAGTACAAAATAATGTACCGAGTATGTAAGGCAACAAACTAACTAAAAGCTAAAACTGATTGATAATATAATAACTGAAAGTAACTGGGAGTCAAAGATAATTTGAAGATATGCTTACCTGGTGATACCGACTCAACTCTCTCATTATAGTAAGTAAAATAGTTTCCCGGACCTATAAGGCTTGGTACATGTAACTGCTTTGTCGTAGGCTTGCTCATAGGCGCTCGGTCATACTAGGCTCTATATCTCGGCTATTCCAGGCTCGCTCATAGGCTCTCAACCATATTAGGCTCGGTATATAACTTACCATCTAATCAGAGGTTGCCCAACAGGGTCCTACACGCCGATTATAGCTCAATGGTGGTAAATATACTGTAATTTTGTCCAATGAAGGCTTGCCTATAGATTATAGCAGGATGGTGGTGAAGATACTGTAATGTTGTATATATACATAGACCCTCTGCTCTCTTGAAGGGAAGAAGACAATACTTAATTGAATATAAAGTCTCAATAAGAGAGAATACTATAACTTATGAGACAAGGATAATGTACATAAGTTCAGAAATATGAACTTCTCTTTATGTCTTGTTATCAAACGCATGTAGTTACGGGATCATGCCAAAATGAAGGAAAGGTTTAGCCTTAACAAATCTTTGTTGATAACGACCCAATATACACTGCCCGTAGTACTTCAACCTATATCAAGGTATTAGCTCTCTTACGGAGAATTGGGAAGCACTTCCCCTATATTTCCTCACTTCAACGAATACAAAACAATACAAAACAACAACATCATCAATATAAACAGATAATCCTATCCATTCAACCCCTCAACAACGTAAGAACAATTCAAACAATAGTACAACGAGCGATACGTTCGATTTTTTATAAAACCACTATAGTTTTAAACTCCTTATTCCTCCCAGGATTTTTATAAATAACATCAATCTCCACATATTCAATAATACCTACTAATGTTCAGCCACAATACAACTTTAAAACGATCCCATAATAGTCCCACAAGTTCAGCAAATCAAAACTGGTTTTTCAGTTTATTGAAAATACGTTTCTGACTTGTCTTTTCTTTCAAATTGAGTAACACAACCAACAATACATAATTAAGTCTCTTATCCTATAAACCAGCCATGAATTCAACTTAAAAATAAGTTCAGAACCAGCCAACAGTAACACAACAACAAGCAACGTATGACTCTTTTGGAACTTGCTAGGTCTAATCTTTACGATCGAGTTATAACTCGTAGAAGCATAAATAAAGAAGGAGAAGCATATACTTAACTTGGATTGATTAGAACCCACGAAACCTACTAATTATTCATCCAAAATCAGTCCCCTAGCGCAACTATAAGAAGTAGAAAGAGAAACTAGCAAGTTGTCTAGGGTTTTCGGCACTAGAATCACGTCGTATCACTCGAAATTACCTAGGATTTGTCTGGGATTTTTGGGCAGAAGTTGCATGGGTTCATCTGATGTTCTTGGTCTGAAAAATGAGTGAATGAAATGAGTTAATAAGTCTTTAAGAATCCCCTCTTGGCCGCCCCTCTCTATTCACATTAGGAGCTTTTGATTGAGGCATCTACTTTTGGCAAGTAGGTGATACACCTACTTATCACCTACCAGTCTGTGCAGTCTCGCTAAAATGCGAATATCTTTTACTCCAAAATTGTATCAATGAATGAGTTAATTCGTTGGAAACTATACTTGTAGATCTTCAATTTGGTAGTTGGAGCATCCCGTAATTCCCAGTGCATTTAGAGAAACGCTCAACTACATTTGACCTAATTTTCAGCATATTTATGAATGTAACTTGTGATAACCTTTGCCAATTATTGTTCCACAACTCGCTTGACTTCAAAATATAGCACACGACTATCATAAGACTAAAATAACTCATAACATAACCTCCTTATCATGTTGGATACCCTATTATTACCCCAAAAGTATATGTTATAACATATCCTACTTGTTGAATTTTGACGAAACTTATTTTATTCAATTCGTTTAGCTTCTAAGCCCTTCCAACCCTCTTGGTACTTGTAATTCATGATCATAAATATTTGTAACCTCCACGGTAACATGATGTACTTACTTTATGTACTTTCAAAGATGATCTTATTTTTTAGCTTACATTAGTTGACTTACGACGTACTCTCAAGCACGGAAATATGGGGTGTAACAAATCTCTTCCAACATCACACAAAATCGAGCTCTGCAACTGAAGATATGATCAAAATGGGCAAACCCTCGAAATATATGTAATCTTCTAGAAATTTTGCTTTTGCGATCAAATGGTTGCTTCTGCGGAAATAGTCTCGCACCTGCGAGAACCCATCAACCAGCGCCCCACCGCATTTGCGGTCCACAAAGTGCTTCTACACGCACGCTTCTGCGACCACTCACCGCAGGCGCGGTTCCGCTTCTGTGATAGGACAACCGCATCTGCGGTCTCTGCCTTCACCAAACCAAGTTGCACATGCGCTCCCTTCGCTGCTTCTGCGGCACCGCACCTGTGCTCCTTCATCTATGTACAGGTGCGAAGGCATCAGTACACAAATTTTTGCAGCAATACAACTAGGTTCAAAAATGATCCGCAACTCGTCCAAAACACACTCGGGGCCCTCGGGACCCCATCCAATCATATCAATCAATCCTAAAATATATTGCAGAACTACTTGAGACCTCAAATCACACCAAACATTATCGAAACTACGAATCGCTCCTCGATTCAAGCGTAATGAACTAATGAATTTCCAACTTCTTAAATTAATGCCAAAACAATACCAAACTAAATTCAAAATGAGCTCAAATTTTGCATGCAAGTCCCAAATGATACAATGGAGCTATACCAACTTCCGGAATCACAATACGAAAATGATGTCAACAAAGTCAACTCTCGGTCAAACCTCTCAACCTTCCAAAACTTCAACTTTCCAACTTTCGCCAAAATGCATCAAATCAACCTACTGACCTCCAAATCCAAATTCGGACATACACTTATGTCCAAAATCACCAGACGAACCTATTGGAATCCTCAAAATACTATTTCGGAGTCATCTATATAAAAGTCAAACTCCGGTCAACTCTTACCACTTAAGCTTCTAAAACAAGAATAATTCTTCCAAATCAATCCTGAATCACCCGATAACTGAATCCGACTACACAGGCAAGTTATAATACACAATATGAAGCTACTCGAGACCTTAGGTCACCGAACGAAATGCTAATTCTTACACCAATCCCAACCCTGAACCCCATTCCTGCCCCTAAGTTTGAACCTCGACACCAAACTCGAACTCGAATCCGACCTTGCTTGGCAATCCTGAGCCACAATTTCGATCCCGACCCCGAACCCCTATATGATCTGGATACTGACCCCGGATCCAGACCCCCCCAACGCCTTGCTCCTCTCTCCACCCCTTCCTCACTTATTTCATCTTCCATAGTATTTACCTATGTTATAATTTTTCAAAAAGAATTTCTGCTAACTAATAACCAAACATCATAAATTATGTAAAAAAAATTACTTATTTTTTTTATAAAATATAGCCATTGAAAATATTTCCCTTCGTACGAAATACACCAAAAGAGCAAAACCTCAAATTATACACACTCGAATTACTTATCCCTGCTACTCATCCGACCTATTTGATACTATCAAGATAATTAATGCATAAGAAAAACTACGTAATTCTTCCGTTTATCTCTATCATATCCCACTAACTCCTCTCTACTAAAGGTAAGTTGCGAAATACTTGGCAATCATTATTTTCCTAGAGCACATCTATTTAGGATTATTTCAACCTCAACAAGTACTTGTCAACCTCAAGTTATTTGAAGATTAATCTCACCTACAAGCAAGTAAGATCTAGTAGGTGAGTTGAGTCAAAAGATACATGAATAGCAGAAAGAAAAGCAGCTACATCATACACACACGTAACTCCTATTATTCTTCTTAGCTTAGAAGAATATTATTCTTGTTAACTAAAATACCTTATTAAACAAGATAACTAAGATATGGTCATAAAGAAATCATTAACTATTCGAAATATAGTTGAGTCTCATGTTCTCGCCTGTAATGATTAAAGATATATTGTACTTCGTTTTCAATTCGTTGATTGTAAAGAGAAGAATGTATTTATCCAACACTACAAGAAAGGTAATGTTCATCGCATGACCGCAACTGTTCGGTTTATTAGAAGGCTTAAGCCTATAAATATATATTGTATGGATTAATTAACATCATCAACTAATTAAGAGTACACCCCTTAACTTTCTCTCTCTCTCTCTCATAAAAATGTTGAGGTTCAGTACTGTAAATCTCTTGAAGTTAGTCATTTTGCTGTTTTTACTAATCTGTTGTTTGGAGAGTACAAAATGCAATGAGAATTCTTCTGTCTTTAATGTATTAGACTATGGTGCTAAAGGTGACGGTACTACAGATGACACCAAAGTAAGATGCTCTATAATATAGTATTTCATAATATTGAAGTATATGATTATGTCATATAAAATTTTAAGTCGTTAGGAGTGCTAATATTTAATTATTTAATTATATTTTTAACACGTGTTATGCAAGCTTGGTTGTTTATTGTAGTAAATTGCGTGAAATTTTTTAAGAGTTTAAATTCTATGTTTTGATGTCATAAAATATATTTACACAAGTATGACATTTAAAATATGATTTCATGTAATTGTACTTATTCGTGTTGACTATTAACCTAAAACAAATGATAGTAACTTTTTATCACAGGTTAAATTACATTGATTGCGTAAAAAATCATACAAGATAGTCTATATAACTTAAATTTTTTTAATAATAAGTGGCAATGAGACTTTGAGCTGCTTTGATATCATATTGAAGTGTTCGGTCATATTTTATCTAAAAGTAATTATTAGAGATTATATTTTGGTATTACTTGATTATATCTTCAACGGGCAATGATAAACTTATTAAAATCTTGAAAACTAAAATCCTAGGAATAAATTATTTAATGTTTATACATTCCCTTGGTACAAAAAAAAAAAAAATTGGTAATTAAAAAATTCTATTTACCAGGGAAAATATTTACAATCAAAACAGAAAAACCCTTACATTTCAGCCTATACTTCTATGCATCCCCTCCCCTCTTCTTACCATAATATTTCATACGTTACAGGGGTACCAATCCAACCTACTCAACAAAGTACCTAAACATTTGTTGTTCCTACAGTGAACCTCTTGCACTATCTGATTATAAAGCATTTCCCATCTTATTTCTTTGGCTTGAAAGATTATAATATTTCGTTCTTGCCATATATAGTACACAGATGCACCTAATGTCATCTTAAGCAATTCTGAGTTTGGCTTCTTCCTCTTAGTGAAACAGATTGCCCAGGCTAGTTCTTGATCCCAACCTTGTGTTCTTCTGTTGACACCTTGCCAATTCAACAGCTTTGTCCATAGAGCCTTTGAGTACTCACACTCAAAGAACAAGTGTTGAATACTCTCTATATCATTCTTGCATAGCACACATTTATCTTCAACTTGCATTCCCCATTTCTACAACCTATCTTTTGTATATAATCTGCCATGGACTGTCAGTGTTAGCATGAATATCCATCATGGACATCCTACATTCTGGCACACAATTTTCTTCCAGTTTACATTTTCAAACTCACCTCTCAGTCGATGATAAATTGTTTGAATGCTACATTTCTTGATTCTCTTCACATCATCATAGTTGAAACCTGCTACTTCAAGAGTATCCTTTGCCTTTAGTATTTTCCCCACAATCCAGGATGCTTGTTTCACCTGTACACCCCAGACTCTCTTCCCTTTAATATAGTAGCTATGTATCCATTGAATCCACAGCTTGTTCTTTTCTTTTCATAGGTCCCAGTAGTGCTTGCATATTGCAGCCTTGTTCCACAATGATATGTTCATGATGTTGAAACCACCAGCTGTCTTGGGCATGCATATCTTCTCCCTTGCTAGTAATGCTTTTTTGGACACATTACTACCTCCTGTCTACAGAAAACTCCTACAAATAGCTTCTATTAATTTTGTAATTTTCTTTGGCATCACAAAGATTTGTGCCCAGTAGGTCTGCATTGCAAAAAGCACACTCTTTATAAGTTGTATCCTTCCTGCATAAGATAGGAATCTGGTTGTCCAGGAAGTTATCCTTCCTACTATCTTTTCAATCAAAGGTTGACATTGAGCAACTGATATTCTCTTTGTGCTGAGTGGAACTCCTAGGTATCTTACAGGCAGTTCTCCTTTTTGTATTCCCGGGAAATTCAGCATCTCCTCTTGATCTCCTTGTGTAACTCCTCCACAGAACAGAGAGCTTTTGTTTTTATTTATTTTAAGACCAGAAGCCTTTGAAAATTCTTGAAATCCATTGAACATTGCTTGAACTGATGTCAGATCTCCCCTGCAAAAAAGTAACAAATCGTCAGCAAAACCAAGTTGCAAGATTTGCATCTTTGCACACTTGGGGTGGTAGTTGAAATTTGGTTCATCATTGAGCATCTTCAGCCTCCTTGTCAGATAGTCCATTGCAAGCACAAACAAATAAGGGGAAAGTGGATCCCTTGCCTTAATCCTCTCTGTGCTTCAAATGGTCTTATTTGGACACCATTGATCAGTATAGTGTATGAAACAGTCCTTATACACTCCATTATCCACTTAACAAATTGCTCAGGGAAGGCTAAGGCATGCATCATCTGTTCCATAAAATCTCATTCAATTGAGTCATAGGCCTTTTGCATGTCAAGCTTCATCATACACCTAGGAGACACACCTCTCCTCCCATATCCTTTAACCAGCTCATGGCTCAGAATGATATTATCAGTGATTGCTCTTCCTGGCACAAAACCAGCTTGGGAGTTATCAACCAAATCATCCATAACACATTACAACCTTCTAGTCAGTACCTTAGATATAACTTTGTACATCACTGTGCAGCAAGATATGGGCCTGAAATCTTTAATATTAGTTGGATTTTTAACCTTAGGGATTAATGTGATAGTTGTACAATTAACTGGCTTATACATTTTTGTAGACCCAAAGAAATCCTCTACTGCCTCTGTGACCTCCTCCCCTATACATCCCCATGCTTTCTTAAAGAATATTGCATTGAATCCATCATAACCCGGTGCCTTCAAATCATTTATGTCTTTCAAAGCCTCTATTATTTCTTCCTTTGTAACAGTCCTGGTAAGGTGCAGTTGTTGGTCCCTACTCAATGTAGTTCCCATTTTGATTACATTAGGGTCCACAGCTTGGATAGCCTCATCTTTTGCTCCTAACAGGTTCCTATAATAACCAAGAACTTCTGTTTCTATTTCATCATCTAACACCAACTATTTTCCCATATCATCTATCAACAATTGTATTCCATTTGTACTATTTATGTGCTTCATCTATGCAAAGAAGCACCCTGAGTTAAAGTCTCCCAATTTCAGCCATTGTACCCTTGACTTTTGTTTATACACACTCTCTTCAATGTTCTCCCACTTTTCTAGTTCCAACTTTAGTGTTTTCTCTTTCCCAATTAGTTCGTTGTCCTGCTTTCTGCTCCCCATTACTTCCTGTATTGTTTGCAACTCTCTCCTTACTTCTTTAATCTTCTCATCCAGCTTTTTGTAATGCTTTGTATTCAGCTCTTTTATCTCCTCTTTTACTCTTTTAAGCTTCTGCCACACTCTTTGCATATGCCCTGTTCCTTTTTCCTCCTTCCACACTCTTTCCACCAGATGGACAAAATTTGGATGATCAGCTATGCAATTCAAGAATATAAATGGCCTGCATTTCTTTGTGTATACCTGTGTGATCATCAGTTTCAAATGAGAATGATCAGATACCAGAGGCTCTAATATTTAAATTTTTACATTAGGCATATTCAACATTCACTCAGTATTCACCAAACCTCTATCTATCCTACTGTATACATGATTATTAGTCCATGTATAATCCCTTCCCACTGATGGTAATTCATTCATACCAGTATCTACCATATATTTCCTGAAGTCTTTAATTTCCATATCCTGCACTTCTGTCCCTTGCTGTCTATCAGTCACATAAAGGATAGCATTAAAATTACCCATTGCCAATCATGGTCCCTGCTGCATGCTATTTATTTGTCTCAGTTTATCCCATAAAATTTTCATGTCCTTTATAGTGTGTAATCCATAAACAGCTGTGAATCCAAAACTAACTGTCTTTTATTTTATTCTAACCTATCCATGGATAAATTGTTCGTCCATTTCCTTAGGTTCAAAAAAATAAACTCTAGGGTCCCATATAACCCAAATTCTTCCTTTCTAACCTGTCCCAGCATTAGTCACCCATTCCCATTTTGGTGCTATTATCCTTATTACATCAGTTGCTTTCAAATTTTTAACTCTATGTTCTACTATTGCTATTATAGCTTTATTGTTAACTCTAATAAACTCCTTAACTTCTTTCTTCTTATATGCTTTATTCAACCCTCTAAAATTCCAAGTTAACACACTCGTACAGGAATGAAATTAGGATAATGGTCATACCCCTGCTTTCCTTTACTACTGCTCTAGCTGGTACCTGCAACATCATCTCTATGATCATTCATCAAACTCTGGAAAGTGTTAGTTTCATCAATACTATGAAACTTTTTCTGTTTTGCTGTAGCTGTTCTAGCTACAGACTTCCGTGCTACTGTTGTCCAGCCTGCTTCTTTGTTTTGAGCTCCTTCATTTCCTTGTTCTACCTCATTCCTTGGTTGCTCTGGTCTCTCTTTTGTTTGTTCTTTCTCTTTTGTATCTTTTACTTCTTCTTTATCCACTCTGACCCAAGCCATTTTCCCCTTACTAGTTTTCTTTTGCTGTATTGGTTTCCTGTTCTCTGAGCAGTCATGGCCAATCTTCAAGCATTTGTTGCAGTATTTGGGCTCCCATTCATACTCCACCACCTGCATCTACTCCTTCCCTTTAGGATCCTGCAACTTTATTTGCCTTGGAAGAGGTCTTGTAACATCCATCTCAACTAAGAGCCTTGCATATGACACTCTTACTGCTCCTGTCGTGCACTCATCAGCATAAATTGGATTCCTTAATGCACTACCAAGTTTGCTTAAAGCTTTCATGCTCCACCGGTTAATAGGAATATTTGCCAGTTTAATCCACAGAGGAATTGTCTTCAATACCTCATCATGTAAATTGAACTCCTCCAACCATGCCTTCATTATTATTGGATGATTATTGATTGTGTGTGGCCCTGAAAACAGTATTTGATCCCTTTCCTCAACATTACTAAACCTTATAATGAAATAGTCCTCCTTGTGATAGTAGATCTGGGGTTTTGTTGAGTAATTCCCCATTGAATTCACAAACCTATCCATGGCTCCAATCGAGGGTGAATCACTTATTACATAGATAATTATTGCATTCCTCCATTTCTCAGTCTCCTGCTCTATATCCTCTGCTTCAATTTTCACTAGTTTATCCCCATTTTGAACAATTGGGGCAATAAACTTCAAATTCATCCCCTTCTTTCCCAGATTGTTCCCTGTTACTACATTTTCCCATGTTTGTACCTTAGCTTCGGTTTGCTTCCCCTCCTCTTGTGCCTTCTCGATAAGGTTTGGAGTGCATGGTATTGTTCCATTGGTGCTCATCTTGTTTCCTTGCTCTTTCTTCCTCCAGTCATTTCCTTTAGTTACTGGTTCCATTGGAGCTGGTGTCTTCATTCCTTCCTTCATTTCTCCTTTATTCCAAGCTAGATCTCCTGTTTCACTTTCTTCTTCAGCTTGCATGTTCTTCGAGTTGAAGCTTCCATCTGGTTCTTCAATTCGTATCCCTTTTGGGGATACAAACAATTCCAACACAGCATTTCTAGTAGCTGAGGAACGCTGCTCATCCGCTGCAGTCTTCTGCTGGTTTGTTTGGGTCTTCCCCTCCCTCCCATGGCTGCCGGCACAGGTTAGCTGGCTACGTTAACGTGCGCCAAGAGAAAATTTAAAAGGTTAAAAAAAAAAAACCAGATGAAAAAAAAAAATTAAAAAGGAGTTAAATTACGTAAGCATGAATAAAGTATAATGTTTTCTTTTTAATCATGCCAACAAAATTGTTTTCAATCAAGCCTAACCAACTAATTTCACAACAGGTATATTACTGTAGCATTTTATGCATTACATGTCTCTTCCTCATATATACTTATATTTCTATAAAATTTTCTTCTACATGGTTACTTAACAATTATTGACAGGCATTTGAAGCGGCGTGGATAGAAGCTTGCAAAGTTAGGATCAACTATAATGGTTCCATCAAATTATGATTTCCTAATTGGACCCATCTCTTTTTCAGGACCACATTGCGAAGAAAACATTGTTTTCCTGGTAAATAATTTCAATCCACTTCAAATTAAGTAAAAATTATTAAAGTGTGTGACATTCTCGTCTAAAAGAAAAGCATAAATATTAGAGTGAGAGATCGCAACTTTATTTATGTCTCAACACACAACCCCTCACGTGCAAGGTTAATTCTTTTTCATTGTTTTTTTTTTATAATGATTGAAATTTGAACCTAGGACATATGTCCACTTAATAACTATGTTGAAGCGTAGAAAAAGCACAATTTTATTGACTTAATTTTGCCTCTAACACATATTTTTCTTTCCTGATAACACATTGAGACTGACGGTGTACCATAGATCTATCTTTGTCTTATATATTAATTTTTTTTTCTTTTTTTTTAACAGTTGGATGGGAGAATTATAGCAGCAACAAACCCTAAAGTTTGGGGTTCAGGGCTATTACAATGGCTTGAATTCAAAAAGCTAAAAGGAATATCTATCAAAGGAAAAGGAACTATTGATGGTCAAGGCTCAGTTTGGTGGCAAAACACTCATTTAGAAGATCCTGATGATGATTCAAATTATACTACGCAATTTGCTTTGGTAATCACTACTTCAATTTAGATTACATACTTTTTTATTAGTTCGTTATGACAAGAGGAGTTGCTTTGATGGTGTTGCTCCACTTCCAACCAAGAGGTTGTGAGTTCGAGTCTCCCCAAGAGCAAGGTGGGAAGTTTTTGGAGGGAAGGATGTCGGGGGTCTATTTGGAAACAACTTCTCTACCCCAGGGTAGGGGTAAGGCCTGCGTACACACTACCCTCCCCAGACCCCACTAAGTGGGATTATACTCGGTTGTTGTTGTTGTTACCAAAAGAATGACATATTTCTAAAATTCGAAATAATTAAACTTTAAACTCTTTATTTTATTCATTTTATTCTTTATGAAAAACTGTTATAACCACGCAAATATCATGGCTTCAAAGCTTTTGCCCTTTAAGCTTTTAAGACCACAAATTATAAAAATCTTATTCTTTTTCTTTAACTACGTGCCGAGTCAAATTATTTCAATCTTAATTGAAACGGATGGAGTATTACTTTCTATATCCCTTTTCTTTTCTTTTTGGGGTTCGAGAAAAGGTTAGAAGAATTTACATCAGTACACTTTTGGATAGAACTTTTCTATGACATGACTTGGTCTTATTCTAAGTCAAGAAAAGGTCAAGTGTAACTAAGAACTTTTTTGAAAAATATTAAGGGACACTCAACATAAAGCTGGACAAAAATATTCAGTATGTATATATCTAGGCTTAGTTGATCGACCAATATTGATACTAGGAACGGTACAAGTAATTTTTTTTCTCAATTTTGGAGCTAATTTTGTATGTATGGTTCTTGATCTAATTCTTTTCATCGTAGATGTTGAAAACATAATTAAAGGATAGCTCGGTGCATTTAGTCCCACTATGCGCGTGGTCCGAGGAAAGGCCGGATTATAAGGGTCTATTGTGCGCAGTCTTACCCTACATTTCTGCAAGAGGCCGTTTCCACGGTTTGAACTTGTAACCTCCTGGTCACATTAAAAACATAATTAAGTAAATAAAAATTTATTCTCCCTACCAGCTTAACCTTTTAGATTAAATTATCATATATTTGAACATAATATCATATAAGGTAGTGGTTTGTTCGAGTCTCATCGCCACCCATTTAAAAAAAAAAAAAAGTTCACATAATTTAACTCATAAAAAAAAAATCAAACCAATATGCGGGGAAGCGTGTTAAATATAACTTAATAGAATAAATAAAAGTGTATTCTATTTAACATCTTACCCTCACATTTCAAGAGTAGATGAGGAGGGGCCCACATGGGTTAATGGTGAAAAAGAGATTCCATCATGTCCTGAACCATGTAATATAGTACTCCTTCCGTTCCAATTTATGTGAATTTGTTTGATTGAGCACGAAATTTAAGAAAAAATGAAGATTTTTAGAATTTGTGGTCCTAAACAAGTCAAAAAAGGATCCAAGAGTAATTGTATGGTTATAAAAGCTTCTCATTAAGGGTAGAATTGTAAGTTTAAGCAAAATTTCGAAAAGTGTCATTCTTTTTAGAACGGACCAAAAAGAAAATAGGTTGGAACAAAGGGAGTAACATTTTAAAGGAAATTTTGCCTTGTCATGAATAGCATTTTTCTTTGTTCTACCTACAAATCTGCAAATTAGTATAAGAAATATCCCGTTAATAAAATTAGCAGAATGGAGCCTTAACACTTGTGGGATTATGTTGGGTATATTGGTATTGTTATGCTGGATATATTGTTATTGTTGTAAGTCGTAACACTGTCACTTTTTATTGCTTAATTGCCTTTAATTGTGCTTGGACAGACAAGTAGCACAGCAAAAGGAAAAATGCCCAGAACCAGACCAACAGTGAGTTCCATCTGCTAAATTACATAGAGTTTAAGTTATATATATTACACCGTCACCGTAAAGAATTTTTTTATCAGGGTCATATTTACCTTTACAGCATGCAGGAGTTCTGTTTTATTTCAAGATTACAAATCTCACGTTTTAAGAACGTTTATCTTTTGATATCTTTTGGATGACCTGATATAATACAAAAATTCTTTGCGCTGACTATGTGTATAACTTAAATCAATTAATTACATATACATGTACCAAATCATTCAACAAAAAGTAGTAGGCTCATTAAGTGGATTTTTCATTTTGTGCAGGCTCTGAGGTTTTATGGGTGTTGTAATGTGGTAGTAACAGGAATAACAATCCAAAACAGCCCAAAAGCACATCTAAAGTTTGATGCTTGTGTGACTGTTCAAGTTTCTGGTATCACAGTTTCATCACCAGAAGATAGCCCCAATACAGACGGAATTCACCTTCAGAACTCCCAAAATGTTGTTATCCATAACAGTGATCTTGCTTGTGGTAACATTTTAGTCTATATCATATAGCATGTTTTAATAATTGCATGATTGTTTTTCTTTTATAAACACAAATGAAAGGGACCCCTTCATAATTACAAGAACAATAATATTATAAGAGTTTAAGTTCAATGTATTGACTGGTGACATCAATATCTACATAATCATGCCATGATGTATTAAATAATTACATGTAAATTTCTATGGTAAACGTGAACTGTTAAATATCTAATAAAAAAAATTAATTAACATGCTATAGTAGGTTAAACTATATTGATCATGTAAGAATTTTTTATAATATGCGTCAATAGCTTACGTTCATAATATAAAATGATACATGACGAAACCGAAGGAAAACAAAAGAAATTAAGTTATATACACGTTTTTTATATTACTCCCTACATGTTTTTTGCCGTTTAAATTTGTTGGAACCTTTTCGGACTACAAAAGTTAAATAGACTAATTTTCGATGTAAATTCAGATATAGATTCTTTAAGCTTTTTGAAATAAAAGTTAGAAATTACAAAAAAAAAAAAGTACTCATTGGGAACCCCAGTTTTTTTCTACGGAGCCGTTTCTTTTTCCGTCCCCCGCCCCGGCATAGCGCTTTGCTTCCAAGCCTCTTTTGTCAATCCGGGGAATACGAGTGGCATAAGCTATACCCAGTTGATCTACCGCTATTTTACTTTGCACATTCTGGATAGGCGCGCATCGTCAAGAGATGAAAGGATCTTCAAGTAGCCCTGACTAAGGTTTGAAAAGATTCTCGGGGTTACTACAGCTTGCGTGGGGAGACAATAGTTAATGCAAAAAATATAGTCAAATAAAACTTTGTTTGACTCCCAAAATATTAAAAAGTTGCTTTCTTTTTAAAGAGAGGGACTATATAAGTGGAGTAATAGCAGGTTAAATATAATACTATTTCTTATACACATTTTGCAGGAGATGATTGCATCTGTATACAAACTGGAACTTCAGCTGTGTTCATTCATGATGTGAAGTGTCGACCTGGACATGGATTTAGCATAGGAGGGCTGGGAAAAGACAACACCAAAGCCTGTGTCTCCAACATAACAGTTCGTGATTCCACACTACACAATACTTTGACTGGTGTGCGAATTAAAACATGGCAGGTACACACCAAAACTAAACACTTTAACTTCTATTTACTAAAAGAACTACTCTATTACACTCTTAGTTCAACTAAAACATCATACTTAACTATCTATAATAACTAGAACTAGTTATACTTGAACAATAATTATTAATCTGTATTGAAACTGTAAAATATCTTTTTGTTGATTATGTATATATGGAGTATAAGTTAAATCAATACTAAAATCCAATTCTGGGTGATGAACTTTTGTTAGCAAATATTACAAAGCCTGCTTAGCCAAGCTTCTTAGTAGCCAAAAGTGCAAATTATAGATAAGCTTTTAGAAAAAAAAATTAAGTACTTTTGAGTAGTAACAGATTCAAAAGCTGAAAAAAGTAGCTTCTCCCTGAAAGCATTTTTTGAAATATTGATCAAGCACAAATTATATTGTTGCACTAGTATTATCAAAAGTTCTTTTTAAATAGATTAATCAAATACAAACTGTTATCTAAAAATACTTTTTCGAGAAGCACTTCCAACAAAAATTATTTTTCAAAATAAGCAGATTGTAGAAGATTGGCCAAACATACTAAAAGTTACTCTTTCAAACAAAGAATTACAAAGTTGCTATTATTGTAACAAGTATTTTGCAAGAATTGTTTTGTTAGGCTGTCCGTTGGACAGATCCAAAACTTAAATTTGTTGGACTCAGTTCATCGTACTTTTAAAATTATGAATTTCAAATTTATATTTATTAAAATATTAGTAGTAATTTTCACTTATATATCTATATTACGTATCAAAAATACTAGGTTCTGTTGAAGGCATAGACAATATATTCCATTTGACTCTGCTTCCCAATAAAAAAAAAAGAATCTTTTTGGATTTTACTTCCCAAAAACTTTCTTGGTAATTAATTAAATCTCTATAATTTGTTTGAAACTCCAGGGAGGCTCAGGTTCAGTTCAAGGGATCATGTTTTCAAATATCCAAGTTTTAGATGTGGAAACACCAATAATAATAGATCAATACTATTGTGATAAAAGCAAATGCAAGAATCAGACATCAGCAGTGGCCATCTCAGGGGTTTCATATCAATCAATAAAAGGAACTTATTCATACGAACCAGTTCATTTTGCATGCACTGATTCTGTGCCATGCACAGGTGTTTCCCTTGCAGACATAGAGCTTAAACCTTCACCAAAAAGGGAACATTTTTATGGACCTTATTGTTGGCAAACATATGGAGAATTGAAAACAAAGACAACCCCTCCTATTGATTGCATTCAACCTGATCAAGACACCCCTAGTTATGATTCTTGTTGATTTCCTTAGAGATTACTTAATAATTAGAAGGATTGTTCTCTCATTCAGTTGCAACTTGCAAGGGCGGATGGGTTCAGCCGAGTAGCTTTAGCCAAGACCCTATATATGTATTAAAAAATCTACTAAATATGTAGAGATATTAAATTTCAAAACCCAGTAACTCAAATAGTCAGTAGGTTTAATTAGCATCCTTACCTACAAAGTTCAAATCCCGAATATGCTATTAGTACTAGGATATTGATGTACAAAATCCAGCTTTCTGTATACATATATATAGTATTGCAAGATGATTCAAAATTTAAAAGGTGTGTCAAACTTATCAATTACAACTTATCAATTGCAATTATTGGGTAAATCATTCTACTCTTCATCTAAAATTGGAGACAACTGATCTTTCTTCAAGAAACTTAACTATAATCAAAAGGCTTGTTTTGGCCTAATGGAACGTGTTTGAATGCACAAATATCACAACACAACAAACTACTGTAAAGCCTGGAGCTAATTGTGAACAGAGAATGAAGAGAAAGAAATGCCTCAGAAAAGCCCATCCTTTCAAACTTATCTGTGTTACTACTACTTCCTACCCAAAAAAGGATTAGCAACGAAAATATGAAGTATCAGTCGTATGGGATTGATATGAAATCATCTAACTTAAAGAGGCCTAGACTATGGCTACTAGGCAATGCTTTAGACCTTCATACAGGAGAGCAAAGAGAAAAAGAGGAAAACTAGAGATACTCATCTTTTGCCACGAGCTTGAATCTGAACCTGAAAGCAGCTAATACCTCTAGATGGATTCAAGCTTGTGTGCAAAATATGGTTCTCTCTCATTTCTACTCTCGCTCTCTATGTACTAGTTAGAAAGTTGTCACAACAGCTATGATAGCTAGAGAAGAAACTTTTCCCTTGGGGCTCTTCACACCTCATCTCTGTAGCATATACCTTATATATATAGATAGTCTAGAAACATGTTGATCAAGGGTTGGCAGGGGTTGATGTTGATCCATAAACAAAAGCTTTAATGAATAAGACTGTCATTCTATTTTTCTTCTGCATATGGCAGGACACGAGGAGTTCATTTCGTATATAAAGAAGAAACTGAACCAGCTCCAAGCCAAGATGCTTTTTAACATGGATTTAAGTTATATACACTGATAGTGTAACAAATTTTTACACTAACAATACGAAGGCACATCTCACGACCAAACCCTTTTAGCTTACCTTTGCTGTATATTAGTTACATACATGAAAAGTCAGTCTTAGACCATTAATATGTGAGTGGGATGAGGGCTTTTCTAATTGTCGAAGGTACTTCCTTCTATCTTTTGTATCTATAGTTTAAGAATTTAGAATTACAGAAAAATAGTTAATGCATTTTTAGTTTTCTAAAGTAACAAATATATTTTAGATTAAATTTTGTTGGCTGAAGAGACAGATAAAAAGGACAGGAGGGAGTATAATACACGTATCAACTGCAGAGTATACTCATCAATAGAGTATCTCCTAATCTAGGTTGCAGTATTTTGTCGATCGTGCAAGAGTTAAAGCATTAGGATGCAACTAGTGATTGCCTTTAAGGCATCTTAAGGTATTTATAGGCAGCCCTACCAGCAAAAGGGTTCACATCAAAATTCACAAAAAGGATTTCTGAGTCCATGTCAACCCAAGAGTAGGAACTCCAAACTCTCAAAAGTTTTCATAAAGTTCTGGCAGCATTCTGGGAACAGTCTACAATTAAAAAAATGAATCTCTGTAATTCATCTCATTTAAAGAAAAAAATGATATATGCAGTACACTTATCTGTCATTGAGCCGTCCATATAATTCTCAATCGCTGATATCTGAATGAAGCATAGCAATATTCCACAAACACGGAGAGTCGGTGCCTGCAGCATCTTTAATTGTCTTCGAAACTTTCCAAATGTCGAAGTACACGTCAAACTTTAACTTCACGACATCAGAACAAGAGGATAAACGATCCCAAGAAGCTATTGCTCAATTAGTTTGATGAAGAGTCAATTGGCACGATTAATTAGCGCACTCCCAAATTAGGACATCCGGCTGCAAGAGGCAAGTCCAAGTTCTCTACAGTCCTGAATGTCCTAGGAACCATCTTGTCAACATAAAGAGTTCCTTCTAGGTGGTCATATTCATGCTGCAAAATGCGAGCCTGCCATCCTGAAGCATCAACTTTGATTGCTTTTCCATTTCGGTCAAATCCTCCAACCTCTACTTCTAGGTGTCTTTCCACAACTGCTCTGAACCCATCAACGCTACAAGGAAAGGAAAGAATTCACTTATACCTCTGGTTATTAACTTGATAGGACATCTAGCAATTATATCATGTTTTGACCAACATAATATATCACTCTAAAAGCTCATAACACCCTGTCAAGGAGAACTTCAGATTCTTGTGACAGTTTGAACCTCCACATAATAGCGCTGTTAAACTGTTTGCAGTTTGCTAGGAGTTTTGCTAATAAACATTTTACAATTATAAAAGCTAAAAAGAAAAGCACTTATTTCCTGTTTACTATTTACAAAAAGTAGTCAAGCAAAGTAATGAAACTCATGACAATTTAAATCAACAAAGCTCTCCTTCACGTCATCTCTTCAATAGGCGAAGTGAAATTTTCACCTCAAAGCACATTTACTTGCACAGTAAAAGAGAATATCTCTAGATTGGTAGTTCATTAAGAATAAATGACGTGATTATCAGAACATAAACGTCAAGTAAACCTTGGTGATTGCCTACTGAAAACAAAAAAGTGCTAATTCCTGATAATTGCCGAGAAAATATTGCCTCTTATACCTTCTTTCAAGTTCATAAGCCTTTGTTTCATATTTTTGAAGTGATGATAAATTCTGCTAGTTTATTACAGAATAAACAAACAACTATTTTCCGCTTATGTGCTGTTAATGCATGTCATTTCTGGATACTTTCCTAGGATATATTGATACTAAAGGAGTTTTCAGACTGCATAGTGCATATATCGCTGTCTTTCCGCAGAAGTGCCCCAGGCCAAGTAATTTGTACCACACAGCATGCCTCTATGCCTGACATGGTCCAAAATCAATAAACTACTGCATTATAGAGTTCAAATGTAAAAGACTTGAAGTTAGACTAGTTGCTTCTGTTACCTCAAGCACCCCTCAAAAAACAATGCAGTTTTATTGCCTTTCTTTTTAAGCTTTGGATTTATAATAACCTGCAAGAAAAGAAGAAAAATGAATGTATGGCACAAAACTTGGGCCTCCTATTTATCAAATGATAAATATAAATGTTCACACACCAAGAGATCAAATGGACGTCTGTCCTGTGCTTTGGTTTCATCTTTAGGAGCATAGCTTATATACTCATTTGTGTCTTCCAGCACAATTATCTGTCACTTGCAAGACAATCAATCTCAGCGAGGAAAAACAATATTTTGGAGAAACTAAGGTTTTATTCAACAAACCTTTAAAGGAATACCAATTTGAGGAGCAGCAAGACCAACCCCGGGTGCATTTCTCATAACTTTCACCATCTCATCTATGATCTTTTGAATCCGTTCTGATCCAATCTCCCCAAGAGGAACGTCCTGAGTGGGCTCATGAAGAACAGGGTCACCAGCTTTCACGATATCAGGCAAGACTTGCTTTTTTTTCTCTCCCATACCAAGAAACCAACCAGCTCGAGCAGTGGTAGAACTGTAATTTTTTACAGATACGAAATCAGTGCATAAAGAAGGTCTTCCCTGAAGATTCCATTGTATGAATACTGGTTTCTGGGAGTCGTGGATTTGCATTAAGTAGGAGGTCAGAGGCCTTGGTTTCTTACAAGATTTCAAGTATTTTGGGGTGAATGGCACAGAAAGAACACGCTGTGCTAATCGTGGAATGCTCTCCATTACTAAATTCAGATCCCACCACCCCAATACACTGGTTAGAATATCCCAGAGTATGCACGTGCCTGCTGCACACAGTTTTTGTTCAAGAAAATCAGATGAATTGGCAGTAATTTCATGTCAGTAATATAATGGACCATACTGCAAGAAAACACCATGAAGCAAAGTACAATTTCAACAAAACTTGAATCTCCGGTCAGTCACAGAACAATTTATCGAACTTTCACAGATAAAATATGATGCCTAGGAGCTACTATCTCCCCTCAGGTTCCTGTGAATACAGCTAGAGATCAAATAGATCGAAATGTATGATTAATACTAGTTAGTTTGGCTATAACTGTTTGATGTGTAATTGTGACTTGGCTTTATAAAAATGCAGCAGTGTAAATTGATAACATTGGCCAATACAATACAACAAGAGATGTAAATAGCTGATAGTAATGCATTATGAAAAGATGCCAAGCTTTCCAGGTAAACCATATATTTTCATTCAAATAATCAGAAGGTGCAGAATCTAAAGCTAAATTCAGACTCGTGGCAGTTCTTATCTCAGGTGGCTTGTATATCAATCGAAGATCTTTGGTAGAATTAAAAAATCCCTAGTTTAAGGCAAGATTCAAGAAACAATATAGTGCAGTTCAGCAATGCAGGGTATACCGAAAGAATTCAGCCATTCACTTCAATGGCAGAAAAGCAAGAAAAACAGAAAGTTCAGATGTTTAAACAACTAAAAAGGCCCCCCTTTCTTGTGCTACCAACAATTTGCTTGATTTCTTTCTTTGTTGGTAATGTAGGAGGGGATTTCAATGGCCACATCGGGACAACTGCTGGGGATATGGCGAGATGCATGGCGGCTTCGGTTTTGGGAATTGAAACGGAGGAGGAACTTCACTGTTGGATTTTGCTAAAGCTTTTGATTTGGTAATTGCAAACTCAAGTTTCAAGAAGAGGCAGGAGCACTTGATTACCTTCCAAAGTACGGTGGCCAAGACCTAAATTGATTATCTTCTCCCCAGGAAGTGTGATAGAGGTCTATGCACGGATTGCAAGGTTATCCCAAGTGAGAACCTCACGACCTAGAATAGGCTCTTCGATGGACTTAGAGATCATGCTGAAGAGGAAGAAGAGGATGGTGTGAGGTTGATAGAAGATCAGGTGAGGAGTCTTGACAGCTTCTACGGCATAAGCTTTAGATCTATCAACGAATAATAAACATTTCATAAGAAAAGAAAAATATTTTCTTTAAATCTCAAAGGACAAAGCCAAGGAGTTGAGGGAGAAGTTGCTGGCTATGGGGGCCTGGGGGAGTAGTAGGGATGCGGATGGTATGTGGACCATGACGGCTAATTGCATTAGGAAAGCTGTGAGAGAGGTGTTAGGAGTCTCTAAGGGTTACCCTTGCGGTCACAAAGGGGACAGGTGGTGAAATGCAGAGGTCCAAGGAAGAGTGAAAACCGAGAAAGCAGCGTATTTGAAGTTAATGGAGAGCATAGACGAGGAGAAGAGGACGAACAAAGAATGGTATAAGAAGGCTAAGAAGGAGGCTAAGTTAGCGGTCCGAAGGCTAAGACTGCAACTTTTTGTTGTTTGTATGAGGAACTTGGGGCCATAAGCGGGGACAAGAAGTTATCCAGGCAGGCCTAGGTCAGAGAACGGAAGGCTCGTGATCTGGACCAAGTGAGCTGCATCAAAGACGAGGAAGACATAGTTTAATTGGAAGAGGCACAGATTAAACGAAGATGGCAGACATACTTTCATATACTCCTGAATGAGGAGGGAGATATGAACATTGTGCTCGGTGATTTGGACACTCTGAAAACCGTCGAGACTTTGGGTATTGTAGGCGCATAAATATTGAGGAGGTCGTGAAAGCTATGTGTAAGATGAGTAAGGGCAGAGCAACCGGGCTAGATGAGATTCTGGTGGAATTTTGGAGGTACGTGGTTAGGGCAGACTAGGAGTGGCTGACCAGGTTGTTTAACGCCATTTTTATAACGAAGAAGATGCCCGAATAATGGAGGTGGAGTACGATTATTCCGTTGTACAAGAACAAAGGTGATATCTAAGCCATACTACGAAAATTTGGGATAGGATGGTGGAAGTGAGGGTAAGGAGTACTGTGTCTATTTTTGAGAACCAATTCAGATTCAGGTCGGGACGTTCGACTACGGAAACCATCGACCTTATTAGGAGGTTGCTGGAATAGTACAGGAAAAGGAAGAAGGATTTGCATATGGTGTTTATTAACCTAGAGAAAGCGTACGACAAGGTGGAGGTTCTTTAGAGATGTTTAGAGGCTAAAGGCGTTCTTGTAGCGTACACTAGGGTGATTAAGGACATGTATGATAAATCTAAGACTCCGATGAAGACAATGCAAGAAGACTCTGATCATTTTTCTGTTGTGATGGGGCTACACCAAGGATTTGTGCTTAGCCCGTTTTTATTTGCATTGGCGATGGACGCATTGACATGCCATATTCAAGAGGAGGTGCCATGGTATATGTTATTCGCAGATGACATAGTTCTGATTGACGAGACGCGAGACGCTATTAGCGAGAAGCTGGAGGTTTGGAGACAAGCTCTAGAGTCTAAAGGTTTCAAGTTGAGCAAGGACTAAGACAGAATACTTGGAGTGCAAGTTCAGCGACGTGGCATAGGAAGTGGACATAGACGTGAAGCTTGACTAACAAGTTATCCCCAAGAGAGGAAGTTACAAGTACCTCGGGACAGTTATCCAAGGGAATTGGGAGATTAACAAGGATGTCACACATTATATTAGGGAGAGATGAATGAAATTGAGGATAGCATTCGGCGTCTTATGTGATAAGAAATGTGCCACTGAAATTTAAAGGTGAGTTCTATAGAGTGGTGGTTAGACCGACTATGTTGTATGGGACAGAATGTTAGCTAGTCAAGAACTCCCACATCCAGAAGATAAAAGTAGCAGAAGTGATGATGTTGAGATGGATGTGCGGGCATACTAGGTTAAATAAGATTAGGAATGAAGATATTCGAGTAAAGGTGGGCGTGGCCCCCATGGAGGACAAGATGCAGGAAGTGATGCTTAGATAGTTCGAGCATGTCAGAAGGAGAAGCTCAGATGCCCAGTAAGAAGATGTGAGCGGTTGGCTTTGGTGGGTATGAGAAGAGATGGAGGAAAGCCAAAGAAGTATTGGGGAGAGATGATCAGGGAGGACATGACACGGCTTTAGCTTACCGAGGATATCGCCCTTGATAGGTGGGTGTGGAGGTCGAGAATTAGGGTAGAAAGTTAGTAGGTAGTTTAGCATATTTTTGTGTCGTACCAGAGGATCTAGGATTACTCTGGTAGTATTCTTGTTCTTATATTGTTAGTATTACATGTTGTTTTCCTACTATCTTTCACTTCGGTTTTCTAGTATCTTGTTGTTGTTACTGCTTATTGCTACTACTTCCTTCCATCTAATTTTCTGGCTCTTAAATTGTTGTTATTTATCTTTGTGGCCTTTGTTGTTGATATTGCTTGTTTCTATAGTTTCTTTTCATCTTTTTTGAACTGAGGATCTATTGGAAACAGCATCTCTACCTTCCCAAGGTAGGGGTAAGGTCTACGCAGTACGTACGCACTATCCTCCCCAGCTTGTAGGATTCCACTGGGTTTGTTGTTGTTGCTGGTAATGTAAATAGCTCATAGACCAAAAACAAAAAAGCACATTTTATACTTAACCCCGGTATTACCCCCGATATTACATAGATAAATGCTAACACTATTTAACTTTAACTTGTCCACGTACAGAAAAAATGAAAAAGCAATGATTGAAGAATTTAAGTTCTATGCATTGGCGGTGTAAAAAATATTACACAATAAGGTCACTTATTAGGTAATCAAGTAATTACAGGTAAATGTAAATCTCTTGATAAACGTTTAATTGGTCATCTGGTAAAAATTATAGGTTGCGTGCTATTACAGGTTAAAATTAACGGATAGTGTACAAAAATCTTTACAGTATCAGTGCATCAAATTAGGGACAAAAAAGCACCTATAACATGTCTGTCACCTTCTCCATAAGTTCTGACTACTGAACAACAGTTCTCTAAAATAGATTAAGCAAAATTAAGCAAGCATAAAAAACCATCATAGTATTTTTTCCAACAAGTTGTGAAGTGGAAACATAATAATTCAGTGAAGCAAAAACTCAAACACCAAGCAGACACCAAAAACTCAATAGATAGACCTTTATCTGGTAGCACCTGAAACAATGCAAACCTTCAGCACTACTGACCCAATTCTCAGGCTATGAGCTTTATTCCTCTAGTTTCATGAACCCAATAGAGAAAAGAATGGATTTTTAACACAAATGCAGAGGAATAGATAGAGAAGATGACGTATGGTGATTACATCTTGGGCTGAGCTTGTCCATTTTAATTGCTTTGGTCTGGGCTTAAGTAACAAGCATGGTCGGGGATGGAGCCCAGTAAAATTCCGGAAAATTACATGGGGTTTTGACACAGTTACCCATAAAAACAAAACTATTTATCCTTTTCTATCCATTTATTTTTTATCCATAAACTAATTACATTTCCTACCCATAGTAATTTTTGTAGGAAATTTTTTCTTTATTCTCCAATTCTTTTTTATTTCTATGCTTCTTCTTCTTTTTTCTTTTTTTTTCTTTTTTTTCTTTTCTGCTTTTCTTTTTTCTCGTTTTCTTCTTCTTCTTTTTTTCCTTTTCTAATTTCATTTAACTTCTTTTTTTTATATTCTTTTTCTCTTCATAATCTAATTTCATTTACCGTTTTCACTATTTTTTATTATTTTTTTTGTACAATAAGAAAAATAATTGATATAGTAAATATTTATTCACCTTTTTTTAATATAACTAGTACAATATACATTTTTATTTTATTTTTCTTTCTCATTTTTTAAATTTAATTATTAAACTGAAATAATATCAATTGTCACTTGATCTAATACACTGAATATCACATTGATTGCTGTTGAGCACCATAAATTACATAATCAGATTCTAAGAATCAACACGTTATTGTCATGCAAACCTTGATCTCCTTCCATATAAATATCAATACACACTCTACCATTAGCATTAATACAACTAGTTATAGAGCAAGAAAATATAATCTATGGCAACCAAATCTCTATATATACTAGTTAGAATAAAAATAACAATAAAATATTTAAAAATAGAACAAAAATATAAGTAGCGAAAAAGACTTCTAGTACCATGTGATACCAATATGGTATATATGTATACCAACAGAGCATATGATTTCTCTAGAATATTGCCACAACTATCTGCGACGATACTACTCTACCAAAACATTAAAGGACGCAATAAAAGTATGAGAAAATTACATGCTCGTATTCCAAGCTAAATATTCGCAAAACAACTTGCTCATTTCGTATAATAAGAGGGTATATAGTTGTATGGGGTCGTTCCAACAATTGCCTATAACTATAAAAACTATTAATACACATAATTTATGTCCATCGGCACACAAAAATTCCAGCATTATTGCAACTCATGTTGATATAAATAATTTCATAATAGAATTCACTTAAAATGCAGCTAGAACAACCAAAACAATGTTCAAACTACCATATGATACCAATATGGCATATAACTATACTAACATGGTATGCACTTTTACTAGTTAATTCCCGGCAACTATATGACTATACTACTATTACATAACATACATGCATAAAGAGAAAAATAAAAAAATAGTGTACCACATATTAATATAATAAGGTATTTAAAGATATTGTACTATATTACTATTATTAAAAGAAAATCAAATATTGTACAAATTAAATGCAGCTAATACAACCAAAAAATAATTCAGCTAGCATATGATACCAATATAGTATATAGCTATACTAATAGGGTATATAGTTGGAATGAATTGTATACTAAAATGGTATATTTGTATACTATTTGGGTATGGAATACAAATTCGTATTCTTCTCTAGTTCAACTATATTTCAACCCAAATTTTTAAAAATTACTACAAAATCTCCACCAAATTGACTAAAACTTTAGCTACAACCTCCAATCAACTTTCCAAACTAACCCATACAGCATCGGATCAAAACAATTAAAAACTCAAACAAAACAAGTTATGAGTTTCAAGCTTCAAAATCCTTCAATGGTAGATTTAAATTTTTGTACAATAAATCTCCAAAAATCAGCATCAAAGTTACAATCTACACATCAAAGAACAATAACTAACAACAAAGTTCTAAGAATTAGAAAGACAGGTCATGCAATGTGTAATCTTTGTTTCTGCCATATATAGTTGTTAAAACCCTTTTGTAAACTCCTGCTTTTCCTTACTCCCCATTCCGTTGCCGCAATTACAATCGATTTTTTACATCGTTGATTTCTTATCTAGTAAAATCTAGATCTGTTGTTTTGCCTTAAGCTTAATCACTTCCGTAGAATGCGAGTCCTACTGAAAAGATGCGATGGTAACTCCTTTTTTTAGGCAGAGACAGTTGGGCGGGTAATTAATTTTGGTGGAATAGGTATATATTGTAATTTTTTGTAAAATAGGTAAGAACGGGTAATTATTTTGACTTGAGTGGGTAATTAGCATAAATTGCTCTTAATGATACAGTTGCTCTCAAAATTATAGCCGAAAATTTATATTTTTTTATATATGTATATTCTATATATTATATACAAAAATTATTTAAATTTTTACACGGGCTCAAAGTGATAATAGCCCACTAAATAATGGTCTAGTTTTAAACCCCACAATAGATTGTGGATATATGTACTTTGCAAGTACAAACTCGATACATATGTATATTGAATTACTTCAAAATAAATTGGAATAACGTTTCAATATCAATGGAAAACTTTTAAAGTATTTATTCCAAGAATAGTTATCAGAAATAGAAGCAAAATAATATGTTTGCACAGAAACTTTGTTCCTTAAACCAAACTGACATTGGGTTTTTTTGGACAGAAAAGTATACATGTAACCGAACACCTACTGTTACATGCATAATTAGTCTATCATAGTAGAAAAGTATACTTTTATGGGATAACTCTATCTTTAACCAGAGATCTCGAATTTGAGTCTTTAAAATAAAGGTAAAATAAAAAATATTGGTAGGAATGTTTTTCCTTAATTAGAACTTACGCGGTGCAAATCCAAATTAATTGTGATCCCGAAAAGTACAGAATGAGAAAATAAAAAAACAATAGACTATATGCCTTGAAAGAGTTCTTTAGAAAGAAAAGCCTATTCTTTTTTTTTTTTTTTTTGCGCAAAGGATGATATATATATATATATATTAAGGGTTAATCCCTAAAGTTACACTGCTTTGGCAGTTACCAGGGTACTTTAAGGCCCCCAATGATTCATAGTTTTGCACAATAGTACTTAAGTTACAACCCAAAAACAATCTAGGTAGTTCAGTTCCTAGGATGTCTGCCCGAAATACATCAGTGGCAAACACCGGAGAAACTGCTAGAGTTACTGATTTACACAAAAAATTCTCCTTCGCTGCTTCCTTTGCCGGTGTGTCAGCTACCCTGTTTTGCTTCCTGTAAGTGTGTCTCACCTCCACTCTACTCATCCTTTGAATCAGCGATCTGCATTCACAATAGATAGAACTCCCTTCTTCTCTCTATAAACTTTTTCTTCATTTTCTTCTTTTTGTGACTAGTTCTGAAACGCATGAGATCTCCGAAAATGATCCTTTAGCAAAGGAATAGAGATTAATCATCGTGTATTCAAATTTACAAGCTTTGGCTAATCCTAATTTGCGCCAAGTAGACAAAGGATTAAAGTGATCCTTATCGACATGGGCGGAGCCAGCATGTAGCCTAACGGGTTCGGCCGAATCCAATAGCTTTAATTCGAACCATGTATTTGTCTTAAAAAATTCTTTGAATATGTACAAATATTAATGTAGAATCCATTAACTTAAAAGGATTAGAATCACGAACCCATAAATTTCAAATCCAGGCTCCGCCTATGCTTATCGAAAGGTTTGTCATTCTCAGAATTCAAAATGAGACATAGAGGCATATCTAAAATTTTAGGAACATGGGTGCACCATCATGTTAATAATTAAAAAGAACATGGAAAATTAGGAATTTTTTTATTTATTAATTATAAAAACGTATTAAATGAAAAACTATATGGGGATCGACATGACTTAAGGGTCAAAAGGGACACTTAGTCATAGGTACAGTAGAGTAGCCAATTGAGCATGTGTCACGACTCAAAACTCAACATGTCGTAATAGCGCCTATCACAGAACTAGACAAGCCGACATTTCACAATAAAACTAGGCATTTGGTATTAAAAATAAATGAAGCAAGTTTAACATAAATAGTCAATATAAACAACTGCGACTCGAATACAATTTTTTTCCAAAATTCGGGTGTCACTGAGTACATGAGCATCTATACAATAACATAGTCTGAAACACCGTCTGGAAAGGTAGGACAATATAAGTAAAACTAATAGATAGAGGAGGAGAATCAAGGTCTGCAGATGCCAAAGAAGCTACCTCGATGATCTCTGAACGAGTAAAACCTCCAAGATCAGCAACCACTGTGCCCGAAAATACTTGGATATGCACACGAAGTGCAAGGTGAAACGTGAATACAACCAACTCAATAAGTAAAAAGTCTAACATTTGGGCTAAAAGCAGTGACGAGCTCAACCAATATAGTACAAATACAGAGTTTAATAGTACAAAAAATGTAGGCATGCTTCCAGGTTTAACAGTTAAGTTCAACATAGATAAAAAGTGTGACTCATATGAGGAATATGACATCTCTATATCTATATGCCAATATGAATATTATATGTGATGCAACACAATGTAAATCTCACGTACTCGCACTCTCAGAGCACTCAATCTGACTGCCCCAATTCTCGCTCGTCACACTTAGTCAATCAGTAATGTACAATGCTTGTTGTGGTGTACAACCCAATTCACTTAAAGCCCTAAGGCCTTTTGCGGCATGTAATCCGATCAACATATATCTATAAGGTCTGTTGCAGCGTGCAACCCGATCCACATATAGACATAAGGCTTCTTACGACGTGCAACTAGATCCATATATAGCCATAAGGCTTGTTGCAGTGTGCAACCCGATCCACATACAGCCCTAAGGCTTATTGCGGCGTACAATCCGATCCACAAATCTTACTCATAGAACGGTTCTCAAGCCCCAACCCAGTCATCAATATCTCCAGTCTCTCGAGCTCACAATCTCATGCCAATTATCGCCAAACAATGATATATAACACAACAATACTAGTAACAAAGACTGAGATATGATATGCGAATAATGGATATGACTGAGTACAAAATTGCCTCAACAGGATAAACATATAGCCTAACATGATTTCTAACATGAATCGGTAGCTTAATTACTCTAACACATAGAGATTGCATGAATGGCTACAAGGTCTGATGACTACATAGCACCACGGAAACAACCGGATCACAATTTCTATGTTGCACACCCACACGCCCATCATCCATCATGTGCGTCACCTCAACACTAATCACATAACACGTAATTAAGGGATTTGTACCCTCAGAACCAAGTTTAGAAGTGTTACTTACCTCAAATCATATAAATCTCTACTCTGATAAGCCCTAGCCTCGCGAATCGGCCTCCGGACGTCTCGAATCTAGCCACAAACAATTCGTTACAATCAAAAAAAACTATAGGAATCAATTCCATATGAAAATGCTAAGTTCTTAATCAAAAGTCAAATCAAAAATTCAACCCCGGACCCACGTCTCAAAACCTAACAAAAGTTACAAAACCCGAACGCACATTCAACCACGAGTTCAACCATACCAAATTTACTAAATTTCGACGGCAAATCGTCACTCAGAACCCCAAATTTAACTCTCCAATCTCTAGCTCAAAATTTCACCTTAAAAACATATAAATTAGGTGAGAAATTCAATGGGTAATCAATGTTATTGAATAAAAGTTACCAAAAGTGTCTTACCTCAAGAAATCACTTGAAACCCCTCTAAAAAATCGCCTTACTCCGAGCTTGCAAAGTCCAAAAATGAGAAAAGCTTCAAAACCTTCGAATTTAAGTTTTGCCCAGGTCTTTCGCTCCTGCGGCCATTTTTCCGCTCCTGCAATCGAATTTCTGCATATGCGGAGCTCACATAAACTCCGCCCCACCTCTTCTGCGGTCCAAAGCCAGCTTCTGCATAACAATGCCCGCTCCTGCAGACTTCCAATCGCAGCTCACCCTCTGCTTCTGTGGAACCAAACACGCATGCGACATACTCCTCGCACCTGCGACCACTGGACAACTCCCTTCAGGCCTGCACCTGCGACACCCACCTCGCTTCTGCGAGCTCACACCTATGACCAATCCTTCACAGGTGTTGTCACACCAGTAAATCCTAGTTTCAGCACTTCTAAGTCCACAAATTCAATCTAATTCCCATCTGAATCATTCCCGAGGCACTCTAGACCTCAACCAATTATACCAACAAGTCCTAAAACACAATACAAACTTAGTCGAGGCCTCAAATAACATCAAAACATGAATTGCACCCCATTCAAGCCTAATAAAAACTAAGGAATTCAAACATCTATGATCGGTGCCGAAACCTATCAAATTAACTCTGATTGACCTTAAATTTTGCACACGAGTCATAAATGACACAACTGACCTATTTCAACTTTCAAAACCAAAATTCAAGCTCGATAACTATTAAGTAAACTCTCGATCAAGCTCCATAACTATCCAAACTTCCATTTTTCCAACTTTCGCCAATTCGAGCCAAAAATCAACTATGGATCTCCAAATCACTATCTAGACATACTCCTAAGTCCAAAATCACCCTATGGAGCTATCAAAACCGTCAAAACTCCATTCTAGAGTCATTTACACATAAGTCAACATTCGATCAACTCTTTCAACTTAAGCTTCCAACCTTGGGACTAAGTATCCCAATTCATTTCGAAACATCCCTGGAACCAAACCAACCACCCCCGACAAGTGACATAACAATAATCGAGCATAGAATAAGCAGTAAATGGGGTAACAGGGCTAAAACACTCAAAACAATCAGCTGGGTAGTTACACCACCCCCCTCCTAAATAAATGTGCGTCATCAAACGGGTCTAGAATGATATCTGGAGTCTCAAATAGGTGTGGATATTTGCTCCGCATCTCCCGCTCAGTCGGCCAAGTAGCCTCCTTGACTGGCTGACCTCTTAACTGCACCTTCACTGAAGCTATGTCCTTTTACCTCAACGTTCGAACTTGCTGATCTAAAATGGTCGGTGGCTCCACATCATAAGTCAAATCACCTTCCAACTGAACCGTGCTGAAGTACAAAACATAAGACGGATCGTCGGCATACTTCTGGAGCATAGAAACATGAAATACTAGATGAACACTCAACAGACTAAGTGGCAATGCAAGACTATAATCCATCTCTCCAATCCTCTCAAGCACCTCAAACGGGCCAATGTACCGAGAGCTCAACTTCCCCTTCTTCCCAAACCTCGTAACACCCTTCATGGGTGAAACTGTGAGTAGTACCTTCTCCCTCACCATGTAAGCAATATCACTGTCACACCCCAAACCTGAAGAGGCATGGCTGGCACCCGGTGCCATACTCGGCCCGAGCGTACCACTCTGTAACTATGAACTCTAGAGGGGTAACCCTCAACCTAGGCCAATGAGGCCATATTCTGAATCATCTGAAAATATCACCTCTCTCATCTGAGGGGTAAATATACCCAAAATCTTATATATATATATATATATATATATATATATATATATATACACACTAAACTGTGCAGGCTGATGAGGCCGCCATGAATATCCACTGATATACAAACTATACAGGACTTGTCTACAAGCCTCTAGAGATAACTGAACTATACCATGATCGGTACAGGGCCTCGACCTACCCATAAAACCTATGTATATAAAATGGACTCCAAGGTCTAGACTTGGTAACTCCGAGGAAGTGGAGCTTACCAACAAAGCTGATGTTTGACTTTGTCTGCTGGGAGGGGCTGTCCAACTGTCAGTGAGGACTTGCAGGCATGAAATGCAGCATCCTCGACAAATAGAAAATCAGTACGAAATAATATACCGAGTATGTACGGCAACCAAATAACTGAAAGTTGAAACTGAATTGGTAATATAATAACTGAAAGTAGCTGGGAATCAAAGATAATATGAAGATATGCTTAGGGTATCTCCAACCCTTACACCATTTTTTTTTACACCAAAATATTGTAAACACTAAAATAGTGCAAATTAACTCTAACCCGTTACACTATTTTTTACACCAAAAGAGAATATTCCTTTTATATTTTTATCTTCTTCTATATTATATTATTTTCTTTTATTATTTTTTTATTTCATAAAATAATTCCTTTTAGATTTGCAAGACATTGTGTTATTTATTAACAACATATTATATTTCAGATTTGCACTTTTTATTTTTTTGATGGTTATATATATACAACTATAACTTATAAGTTTATGTAAAAATAAAATATACGAAAATTAATTAATAAAAAATACACACCAAAATTAAACTATAAAATTAATATTATAAAGATATTACATAAAAAGTATAAGTCAATACAAAATTTATATATTAAATTAAAAGTGTTATACAATAACGATAATAATAAAATATTGATGAATAGTAATGGTGTTGATGAATAGTGTTACACAAAATTTGGTGTAACACTATTCACACAAAAAAATTGTGTAAGACATGGTATTGGATTGGAGCACCAAAACACCAAATCTTCCACTAAAATAGCATTTGGCGTCAAAAATAGCGTAGGTTTGGAGATAGTCTTTCCTGCTGATATTGACTGAACTCTCTCAATATAGTAAGTAAAATAGTTGTCCGGCTTTATAAGGCTCGGTATGTGTAATTGCTCTGCCATAGTAGGCTCGCTCATAGGCACTCGGCCATACTAGGCTCTGTATCTCGGCCATTTTGGGCTCGCTCATAGGCGTTCGGNCAAGTAGCCTCCTTGACTGGCTGACCTCTTAACTGCACCTTCACTGAAGCTATGTCCTTTTACCTCAACGTTCGAACTTGCTGATCTAAAATGGTCGGTGGCTCCACATCATAAGTCAAATCACCTTCCAACTGAACCGTGCTGAAGTACAAAACATAAGACGGATCGTCGGCATACTTCTGGAGCATAGAAACATGAAATACTAGATGAACACTCAACAGACTAAGTGGCAATGCAAGACTATAATCCATCTCTCCAATCCTCTCAAGCACCTCAAACGGGCCAATGTACCGAGAGCTCAACTTCCCCTTCTTCCCAAACCTCGTAACACCCTTCATGGGTGAAACTGTGAGTAGTACCTTCTCCCTCACCATGTAAGCAATATCACTGTCACACCCCAAACCTGAAGAGGCATGGCTGGCACCCGGTGCCATACTCGGCCCGAGCGTACCACTCTGTAACTATGAACTCTAGAGGGGTAACCCTCAACCTAGGCCAATGAGGCCATATTCTGAATCATCTGAAAATATCACCTCTCTCATCTGAGGGGTAAATATACCCAAAATCTTATATATATATATATATATATATATATATATATATATATATACACACTAAACTGTGCAGGCTGATGAGGCCGCCATGAATATCCACTGATATACAAACTATACAGGACTTGTCTACAAGCCTCTAGAGATAACTGAACTATACCATGATCGGTACAGGGCCTCGACCTACCCATAAAACCTATGTATATAAAATGGACTCCAAGGTCTAGACTTGGTAACTCCGAGGAAGTGGAGCTTACCAACAAAGCTGATGTTTGACTTTGTCTGCTGGGAGGGGCTGTCCAACTGTCAGTGAGGACTTGCAGGCATGAAATGCAGCATCCTCGACAAATAGAAAATCAGTACGAAATAATATACCGAGTATGTACGGCAACCAAATAACTGAAAGTTGAAACTGAATTGGTAATATAATAACTGAAAGTAGCTGGGAATCAAAGATAATATGAAGATATGCTTAGGGTATCTCCAACCCTTACACCATTTTTTTTTACACCAAAATATTGTAAACACTAAAATAGTGCAAATTAACTCTAACCCGTTACACTATTTTTTACACCAAAAGAGAATATTCCTTTTATATTTTTATCTTCTTCTATATTATATTATTTTCTTTTATTATTTTTTTATTTCATAAAATAATTCCTTTTAGATTTGCAAGACATTGTGTTATTTATTAACAACATATTATATTTCAGATTTGCACTTTTTATTTTTTTGATGGTTATATATATACAACTATAACTTATAAGTTTATGTAAAAATAAAATATACGAAAATTAATTAATAAAAAATACACACCAAAATTAAACTATAAAATTAATATTATAAAGATATTACATAAAAAGTATAAGTCAATACAAAATTTATATATTAAATTAAAAGTGTTATACAATAACGATAATAATAAAATATTGATGAATAGTAATGGTGTTGATGAATAGTGTTACACAAAATTTGGTGTAACACTATTCACACAAAAAAATTGTGTAAGACATGGTATTGGATTGGAGCACCAAAACACCAAATCTTCCACTAAAATAGCATTTGGCGTCAAAAATAGCGTAGGTTTGGAGATAGTCTTTCCTGCTGATATTGACTGAACTCTCTCAATATAGTAAGTAAAATAGTTGTCCGGCTTTATAAGGCTCGGTATGTGTAATTGCTCTGCCATAGTAGGCTCGCTCATAGGCACTCGGCCATACTAGGCTCTGTATCTCGGCCATTTTGGGCTCGCTCATAGGCGTTCGGCCACAGTAGGCTCGGTATATAACTCACCATCTGATCTGAGGTTGCCCAATAGGGGCCTACCCATCGATTATAGCTTGATGGTGGTGAAAATACTATATATATATATATATATATATATATATATATATATATATAGAGAGAGAGAGAGAGAGAGAGAGAGATATTCTCTGCTCTCTTGGAGACAAAACTAAACTGAATGTGAAGTCTCGATAAAGGAGAATGCTGTAACTTATGAGACTAGGAAAATGTACAAAAATTCAAGGATATGAACTTCTCTTTATATCTCATTATCAAAGACATGTAGCTATTGGATCATGCCAAAATGAAAGAAAGGTTTAGCCTTAATATACCTTAACTCTGTTGAGTCCTTAATGCCTTCCAAGTAATTCTTCAAATACCTCAACTCAATCTACCACAACATAAGGAGATTCAAAATCATTGTTGAGTAAAGGCTAAGCTTGCAACTTAAACTAGTAGCTCGTTTACGTAAATTTGGGCAGCATCTCCCCTGTAATAAGGCCCTCCTCCAATACCATATACCCACAACACCAAGAACAAAACAATAACAAAATGTATACATCATTTTTCAACCTTACCTCCGTTACAATATATCACAAAATAGCCCGCACACCCTAATCACTTTATACATAAAACGACAACAAAAGTAGTGTCAAACAACCTAAAAATGTAACGACGAATGACCAGACTACCATTCCGTCATTATGTGGTGTTTCTCCATACCTTTTATCCTCAAAAACTCAATAATACATCAGCAAAATAGACAACCCAAAAGCAACATGAAACAGCCCACAAAACAATCCACTACAAGTCGAATAACTCGAACTCACGGCTTCCGATCACCGTCCCGTGAGTTCTAACAATTAGGAAGCGAATTTATCAGCCTTTCTTGATATTTAAAGCTTAATTATAGAAAGTAGACGTTTTATTAACTATTAATTACCTTCCAAAACTCAAACTACAAAGAAAAAGATAGGCGATATAGCGATACTTACATCGTAGGGATTGTTCCAGTGTTATCGCTTATTGATTTCATACTTGGGATATATATATATATATATATATATATATCCATTTTTAAAACGTCAAAGAGGTGCTAGCATTGCACCCTATTATTGGCTCTTCTTCAGACGTTTATATCTTTTTATTCGGATGTCGTATGAATGAAAATTTAAGAGCGATAGAAACTAAATTCCAAGACCTTCAATTTGATATATAATATGTCCCAAAAAGACCTCATATAACACACGAAATGTATTTCTCAAAAAGCTTTAGTGACATACCTACTTGTCACCTATGCAGTCTGCGTAGTCTCGCGAAACTGCAAATATCTCTCTACTCCTGTGTCGTATCGATGAATTCTTTAATGAGTTAGAATATAGACTTGTAGATCTTTAATCGGGTAGGTATATTATCCCCTAATTCTAAGTATATTGGGAGAAAAACTCAGCTACATTTGACCTAAATTTCAGCATATTTATGAATGTAACTTGTGATGATCTTAGCCAACTTTTGTTCCACAAGTCACTTGACTTCAAAACATACCACACGACTATCATAAGAAAAAAATAACTTATAACATGACCTCCTTATCATTTTGAGCACCCTAGTCTCACCTCAAAATTACATGTTGTAACATTCCCAACTTGTCGACTTTCGACGAAGCTTATTTTCTTCAATTGGTTTAGCTTCTAAGCCTTACAACCCTCTTGATAATTATAGTCCATGATCTTAAATATTTGTAACGTCCAAGTTAAAATGATTAACTTACTTTATGTACTTTTAAAGATGATCTCATCTATGAGCTTACATCAATTAATTTACGACGTACTTCACGTATGAAAACATGGGGTATAACAATCATGAACGTTTCGATCGGCATAACTCTTCTGTCTAGACTGCATCGTGCGAAGCCAATCCTGAATCAATTTAACCTTGTCCAAAGCATCCTGTACCAAGTCAGTACCCAATAGCCTAGTCTCACCGGGCTCAAACCAACCCACCGGAGACCGATACCATCTCCCATACAAATCCTCATGCAGAGCCATTTGAATGCTCGATTGGTAGTTGTTGTTGTAGGCAAACTCTGCAACCGGCAGAAACTGATCCCCAGAACCCCCGAAATCTATGACACAAGTGCGTAGCATATCCTCCAATATCTGAATAGTGCGCTCGGATTATCCGTCCGTCTGAAGGAGGAATGTTATACTCAACTCAACCCGTGTACCTACCCCTCGCTACAGTACTCTCCAAAACTGCGATGTAAACTGAGTGCCCCAATATGAAATTATGGACACAGACACACGGTGAAGTCAAACAATCTCGTGGATGTAGATCTCAGCCAACCGCTCCGAAGAATAGGTAGTCCCACCTAGAATGAAATGCGCGGACTTGGTCAATCGATCCATAATCACCCAAATAGAATTAAACTTCCTCGAAATACGTGGGAGACCAATGAAAAATTCCATGGTGATACACTCCCATTTCCACTCTGAAATCTCAAGCCTCTAAAGCAATCCGCCCGGTTGCTGATGCTCGTACTTCACCTGCTGATAATTTAGGCACCGAGCTACAAACCCCACTATGTTTTTCTTCATCCTCATCCACCAATAGTGCTTCCTCAAGTCCTAATACATCTCTATGGCACCTGGATGAATGGAATACCGCAAATTGTGGGCCTTCTCAAGAATCAACTCACGTACCCCATCCATATTGGGCACACAAATCTGACCCTGCATCTGCAACACCCCATCATCTCTGATAGTAACATCCTTAGCGTCTCCGTGATAAACCGTGTCCTTAAGGACAAGTAAATAGGGATCATCATACTGATGCTCTCTGATGCGGCCGTATAAGGAAGACCGAGAAACCACACAAGCTAGAACCCGACTGGGCTCCGAAACATCTAATCTCACGAAGTGATTGGCCAAGGCCTAAACATCTGACGTGAGTGGTCTCTCACTAACAGTAATAAATGCAAGGCTACCCATACTCACCGCCTTTCCACTCAAGTCATCGGCCACTACATTGGTCTTCCCGAGAAGATACAGAATGGTAATATCATAGCCCTTTAGTAGCTCCAACCATCTCCGCTACCTCAAATTTAGATCATTTTGTTTGAACAAGTGTTGGAGACTCCGATGATCTGTAAATACCTCACAAGACGCACTGTAGAGATAATGCCTCCAAATCTTCAATGCATGAACGATGGCTGCAAACTCCAAATCATGAATATGGTAGTTCTTCTTATGGGGCTTCAATTGGTGCAATGCATAAGCAATCAATGTACCCTCCTACATCAAGACACACCTAATACCAATCCGAGAAGCATCACAATGCACTATATAAGAGCCTGACGCTGAAATTAAAATTAGAACTGGGGTTGTGGTCAAGGCAGTCTTGAGCTTCTAAAATCTCTCCTCACACTCATCCGACCACCTGAATGGAGTACCCTTCTAGGTCAACCTGGTCAAAGGTGCTGCAATGGATGAGAAACGCTCCATGAAACGACGATAATATCCGACCAAGCAGAGAAAACTCTGAATCTAAATAGCTAAAGATGGTCTAGTCTAGCCTTGAACAACCTCTATCTTCTTTGGATCTACCTTAATCCCCTCACTGGAAACCACGTGCCCCAAGAACGCCATCAATCATAACCAAAACTCGTACTTGGAGAACTTGGCATAAAGCTTCTCTTCCCTCAACCTTTGTAGTACAATCCTCAAATGTCGGGCATGCTCCTCCTTGCTATACGAGTACATCGAGATATCATCAATGAATACTATGGCAAACTAATCAAGATATGTCTGGAATACGTTGTTCATCAGATGCATGAATGATGCTGGGGCGTTGGTCAGCCCAAAAGACATCACAAGGAACTCATAGTGACTATAGCGGGTCCTGAATGTTGTCTTTAAAATATCTTATTCTCGAATCATCAACTGGTGATACCCAAATCTCAAATCAATCTTAGAGAACACCCTCGCTCCCTGAAGATGGTCAAATAGATCATCAATGCGCGGCAAAGGATACTTGTTCTTGATTTTAACTTTGTTCAACTGCCTATAGTCGATGCACATCCGCATAGTACCATCTTTCTTCTTCACAAACAGAACTGATGCATCCCAAGGTGACATATTCGGCCCAATAAACCCCTTACAAGAAGCTCCTGAAGTTTCCCTTTCAATTCCTTCACTTTGTTGGTGCCATACGATACGGAACAATAGAAATTGGCTGAGTGCCCGGCACCAAGTCAATACCAAAATCAATTCCTATTGGGTGGTATATCTTGCAGGTCTAAACGAAACACGTCCGAAAATTCTCGTACCACCAAAACAGATCAATAGTAGGAGTATTAGCACCAACATCCCTCACAAAAGCCAAATATGACAGGCACCCCTTCCCAACCATCTGTTGGGCCTTCAGATAAGAAATCACCCAGCTAGGAATATAATCTAGAGAACCTCTCTACTCGATCCTCCGCAATCCCAGCATCGCCAACGCCACGGTCTTAGAGTGACAATCTAGAATCACATGACATGGAGACAACCAATCCATGCCCAAAATCACATCAAAATCAACTAGACTAAGAAATAAGAGATCAACTCTAGTCTCCAATCCCCCAATAGTCAGTACACACGACCGATACACACGGTCCACAATAATAGTATCGGCCACCGGCATAGATACATGAATAGGTGAGACTAAGGACTCACGGGACATATCCAAATAATGAGTAAAATATGATGACACATACGAATAAGTGGAACCAGGGTCAAATAATATAGAAGCATCCCTGTGACATACTGAGACGATACTTGTGATCACTGCGTCTGAAGCAACAGCCTCTGGCCTGGCAAGAACAACATAGAATCGAGCCTGGCCACCACATAATCGGCCTCCCCCTCTAGGTCAACCTCTAGCTTCCTAAGCCCCACCCCGAGCTAACTGCGCGGATGGTGAAGTAACTGGTGCAGAAGTCATAGCCGGACCCCTCTGCTGAATTGGACCTCCCAGAAGATGGGGACATTGCCTCCTGATATGCCCAAGCTCTCCACACTCGTAGAAAACTCGATCCGTCAATGGTGGTGGTGCCTGAATCGGACCTCGAGAACTAGAATAACCGCTAGAAGAACTTGGTGCAGATGAATCTTAAACTGAAGGAGCACGAAATGAACTCTGAGCTGGGAGAGAACTGAGAGATGACTGCCCTAGGCGAGCACTATATGAACCATGGCTAGCTGATGCACCATGATGAACCTGATGAGCCATTTGAACGGGCCTATAAGGACGACTCCTGCTAGGGTAGGATTGCCCCCGAAAGGAACACCGCTAAAACCACCCAAACCATGAGGCCTCTTGACCTTCCTCTCCTCATGCTCCTGACTACGGACCAACTCTAGCCACCGAGCAATATCAACCACCTCATCAAACCTAGCACCTGATGCATTATCCCGAGTCATAACAAAACGCAATTGATAGCTGAGGCCATCAATGAACCTCTTAATCCTCTCTCTCTCAGTGGGAACCAACCAGATCGCATGATGAGCCAACTATGAAAATCTCATATCATACTAGGTCACATACATGTTTTCCTAGCGTAGCTGCTCAAACTACCTATGCAACTCCTCCCTGTGGGTCGGTGGCACAAACTTCTCTAAGAAAAGAATGGAGAACCCGTACTATAAAAGTGGTACAACATCGGCTGGCCTACATCGTTCATGCGCTTCTTACCATCAAAAGGCTGTCCCTGTTAGCTGAAAAGTGGTAAATGAAACCCCACTAGTTTCTAGAATACCCGCTGTATGAAGAAGCTGCTGGCACCTATCCAAGAAGTCCTAAGCATCCTCTAAGTTAGCCCCACTAAATGTTGGAGGCTTGAGCCTCCCAAACCCCTCTAGTCTTTTTTGCTCCTCATCACTCATAACGGGACCCACCTAGGCCTGAGCAACTATAACTGGCTGGGCTGGTAATACCCTCATCTCTGAAGTCCTTATATCACATACTCTGGGGTATAGGCAGCTGGAGTCTGAGCACCTCCCCTTGCCTGAGAAGTGGCGGGCGCGGCCGGAACTGAAGCCACCTGAGCAAGGCTAGTGCAAACATTCAATATCTGGGCCAGAGCCTCCTGATGGCTTGGAATCACGTTTGGCATAGCTAGTGCCTAAGCTGGCCACACCAACTCAACCACATCTAGAACCTGCTCCTGATCTGGAGCAACTGGTAGGTCTATAGGTGTTGCTCTAGCTGTTGTACGAGCTGCATCTCGGCGTCTACAGCAGCCTCGGCCTATCGTGTCCCTAGTTGGTGGTATTGGTGGTCGTTTGCCTCATCCGATAATGTGTGTCCTCGCCATTTATGAGAGAATAGAATAACAGAAGTTTAGTTCCCGGAATCAACAAATTCGCACGACAAGAATACAAGAAAGTGAAATTTTCCTAAGGGTTCGGCAGCCCCTCGAAGATAAGTACAGACGTCTTCGTACCGATCCGCAAAACTCTACTAAACCTGCTCATAACTCGTGATACCTATGTAGCCTAGGCTCTGATACCAACTTGTCATGACCCAAAACACAACATGTCGTGATGGCGCATATCATAAAACTAGTCAAGCCGACATTCACAATAAATTTAGGCATTTGGTATTAAAAATAAGATGAAGCAAGTTTAACATAAATAGCCGATATAAAAAACTATGACTCGACTATAATTTTTCCCCCAAAATTAGGGTGTCACTAAGTCTGAAACACCGACTAGAAAGGTAGGATAACATAAATAAAACTAATAGATAGAGGAGGAGAGACAAGGTCTACGGACGCCAAAGCAGCTACCTCGATGATCTCTGAACGAGTAAAAACTCCAAGATCATCAACCACCATGGGTAAAAACACCTGGATTTGCACACAAAGTGCAGGGTGTAGCGTGAGTACAACCAACTCAATAAGTAACAAGTCTAACCTTTGGGCTGAAAGCAGTGATGAATAGTATAAATATAAAGTTTAACAGCATATAAAATGTAGGCATGCTTCCAGGTTTAACATTCAAGTTCAATACAGATAAAATATGCCAAGTGTGACTGATATGAGGAATATGACATTTCTATATCTATATGCAAATATAATACTGTATGTGTTGTAACACAATGAAAACCTCACGTACTCGTACTCTTGAAGCACTCAATCCGACTGCCCCAATTATTGCTTGTCACACTTAATCACTCAGCAGTGTACGGTGCCTACTGCAACGTGTAGCCCGATCCATATATAGCCCTAAGTTCTATTGCGACGTGCAACCCGATCAACATATAGCCATAAGGTCTGTTGCATCTTGCAACCTGATCCACATATAGCCATAAGGCATGTTGCGGTGTGCAACCCGATCTACATATAGCTATAAGACTTGTTGCAACGATCCATATATAGCCATAAGGCATGTTTCAATGTGCAACCCGATCCACAAATCTCACTCATAGCATGACTCTCAGGCCCTAACTCAGTTATTGATCTCTCTATTCTCTCGGGCTCACAATCTCATGCCAATTAGCCCCAAACAATGATATATAACTCGACAATACTAGTAACAGAGACTGAGATATGATATGCGAATAATGGATGTGAAAGAGTTCAAAATTGCCATCTAAGCAAATAATTCAACAACAGAATGACCACAGTGGGTCTCAACGGGATAAACATATAGTCTAACATGATTTTTAACATGAATCGGTAGCTCAATTACTCTAACACATAGAAGACGCATGAATGGCTACAAGGTCTGATGACCATGCAGTACCAAGGAAATAACCGTATCACAATTTTTATGGTGCACGTCCACACGCCTGTCACCCAGTATGTGCGTCACCTTAACACCAATCACATAACACGTAATTCAAGGATTCGTACCATCAGAGCCAAGTGTAGAAGTGTTACTTACTTCAAACCATTTAAATCTCTACTCCGATAAACCCTTACTTCACTAGTCGACCTCCAGACGCCTCGAATCTACCCACAAACAATTCGATACAATCAACAAAAGCTATAGAAATTAATTCCATATGAAAATGCTAAGTTCTTAATCAAAAGTCAAAAAGTCAACCCCAGGATCTCGTCTCGGAACCCAGCAAAAGTTACAAAACTCGAACACCCATTCAACCACGAGTCCAACCATATCAAACTTACCAAATTCTGACTCTAAATCATCACTCATATCCCAAATTTAACTCTCCAATCCCTAGCCCAAAACTCCCAAAATTGCACCTTAAAAACACTTAAACTAGGTGAGAAATTCAATGAGTAATCAATGTTATTGAATAAAAGCTACCAAAAGTGGCTTACCTCAAGAAATCACTCGAAACTCCTCTCAAAAATTTTCCTTACTCCGAGCTTGCAAAGTCCAAAAATGAGAAAAACTTCAAACCCTTCGAACTTAAGTTCTGCCCAAAGCTTTCGCTCTTGCGGCCATTTTTCCGCTTCTGAGATACCGCTCCTGCGGTCGAATTTTCGCATCTGCGGAGCTCACTTAAACTATGCCCACTGCTTCTGCGGTCCAAAGCCCACTTCTGCGTACGCTCTTCTGTGCAACAATGCCTACTTCTGCGGACTTCCAATCCCAACTCACCCTCCGCTCATGCAGAACCAAACACGCATCTGCAGGCTCACAGATGCGGCATACTCATCGCACCTACGACCATTGGCCAACTCCCTTTAGGTCCGCACCTGCAACCTCAGCTCGCTTATGCGAGCTCTCACCTGTGGCCAATCCCTCGCAGGTGCGGTCACACAAGCAAATCCCAGCTTCAGCACTTCTAAGTCCACAAATTCAATCTGATTCCCATACGAATCATTCCCGAGACCCCCGAAACATCAACCAATTATACCAACAAGTATTGAAACACGATACTAACTTAGTCTAAGCCTCAAATCACATCAAACAACATCAAAAACATGAATCGCACCCCAATTCAAGCCTAATAAAAACTAAGGAATTCCAACTTCTACGACCGGTGTCGAAACCTATCAAATCAACTCCGATTGACCTCAAACTTTGCACACAAGTCATAAATAACACAACGGACCTATTCCAACTTTGAAACCAAAATCTGAGCCGATAACCTCAAAGTCAACTTTTGGTCTAACTCCTCAACTCTTCAAACTTTCATTTTTCCAACTAATTCTAGCCAAAAATCAACTACGGACCTCCAAATCACTATCCAGACACACTGCTAAGCATCCTATGAAGCTATTGAAACCGTCAAAACTCCATTTTGAAGCCATTTACACATAAGTCATCATCCGGTCGACTCTTTCAACTTAGGCTTCCAACTTTGGGACTAAATGTCCCAATTTTTTCTGAAATATCCCCAGAACAAAATCAACCACCACAGCAAGTTACGTAACAACAATCGAGCATAGAATATGTAGTAAATGGGGAAATGAGGGTACAACACTCAAAAACAATTGGTCGCATCGTTGCAACATGGATAGGCACAATATTTTATGTACATAATCTGAAAAATTGGCACTATTTATATATAGTCTAGGGAGGGGAGCATTGGTACATGTACCCCCACTCCTCTCCACACAATCCATCTCTGATGAGACATGCATATTAATGTAATTGGAATAGTAATAAAAAGCTTTGCTTTTTTCTCTATTTTGGGGTGAAAATGTGAAACCTACATTTGGCTCCCCTGACGTTATAATAAAGTGTTTTACATCTTTTAAGTTGATAAATGATTAGATTAATTGGAAAAGAAGACAAAAAAAAAAGTTCTCACTGTCTAAGACTGACCTCAACCAATCCTTTAAAATGATTAATTCAGGGGCGGCTCAAAAGAATTGATGGCCTAAAATCAATTCTTGATTAGAGGTCTTAAATTTTTTTAAAACAAAAACTTCATATATATTTTTATTTGAAGTTTATTTATCTAGATTTTTAAAATATAAAGTTAAATAATAATCTTTTTGTAGTCAATTTCTTCTAATAATTTTTTTAATTAAAAATATGTATAGATTATCCATTTAATTTATCTTGAGATATTGTTGAGCTTAAGTAAGATTTTATAAATTTTAATTTTAAAAAAAATTCTTTCCATATATGCAACTAATATAAAAACTGTTAATATTATTTTATAAGCAATATATGTATTTGAAAAAGAATCAAATCCTCTTATATGATTAAATATATCGAATTATCGACAGTGGCGGATCCAGGATTTTTATCAAGCGGGTTCAAAAAAAAAAATTATAGATCATATGTGACTAGTTGGTTTTGAACTCAGGACCATGTGGAAAGCTTGAACCCTCTTAACCAACAGGCTAAACATTTCACTTGTTTGAAGTGGGTTCAAAATTATATTTATACCTTTACTTGTTTGAAAACAGCAAAAATATACCTATATATACAGTGTTATTTTTCGATGAAGCGGGTTCATGTGAACCCGCTTGACTCCACGTGGGTCCGCCCCTGATTATCGATTAGAATATTACCTTATAATTATTTTATTTTTCTTAATAGTTTTAGTTTGAAAAATAAGTCAAAATCGTCAATATCAATCTACTATTATGTTTTAAGGAACTCTTGAGGTTAATGCAATATATTTGACCTCTAAATAGAAATTAAAAATATTTCATGTGCTTCGAATTATTCAAATATATGAAAATTTTCTTTTCATTTTATTAAAAATATGCTTTTTTTAACTTTAAAATGCATTAAAAATGACGGGACTGGATTAATTTTATTTCCTACAGATATGGACATGGAAACTATACATATTTACTTTTCATGGTCCAGAAACTTTTAATGTTATAATGTATGGTTACCAAATTGAAAATGACGTGAAATAAAAAGCTTGTTGTTAGATGATGTTAACTTTCAACCACCATCTCGAAATTTTTCTTCAGAAAAAATCTTGCACTAGATTAATGCTATGTGATCATATATCAATCGTAATTCATGACAATGACCTAAATCTACATTTGTCAATTCACTGGCTGGCTAACAGACTAATATGTAAGGTCAAGTAGATACATGTGACTGTTAGCGCAGCTGCTACGCCCTTGCTTTTTGCCTTATCTTTTACTAAGAAATTAATCTAAATAGAAAACCTTCTGTTTCAAAGTCAACTTTCTCCCTTCTCGCTTTATTGTGGTGGGTAAAGTTAGGGGTGCTAACGTGTATTAAATTTTACCATGTTAATCATGTCGATTTATTCTTTATATAAAAAGCGCATTACTATTTTAATGGGATTACTCGACACAATTTGTTTAGAGCAGTAGGTTTTTAATATCTAAAATAAAAAAAATCACATATTATTAAGCCAACCCACGTAATAAATTGAGCTAAGTCCCATCTTTGGTAAATTTTATTTGGTAATACAGAATTAAAAACTCCTCGATAATTCCTTTTTTCTCTTACTTCTTGTCTTATGTGTAACACAAGAGTCTCTTAAGATTTAGAAAGAGCACTCTTTTTTTCTCCTTTTCTCTTTATATTGAATTATCCTTTGTTGGACTTGTTAAAAGGTAATAAAAGGGAGTAACTCACGCACGTGAAAAAATAGGCCTAAAGACAAAAACTAGTCGATTTGCCTCTCCTTACACGCGAGATATATGCGAGGCTCAACCCAAATCTGAATTAGGTACATTTAAATTTTATAATAATTTAGTTTATATAACTGCTCTGATTTAAATTCCTTTTATGTAACAGCCCAATAGCTTGACATATACAATCAACCTCTTTGTGAATTTGTAACGACCCGGCTGGTCGTTTTGAGCTTTAGCGTTCTGTTCGGTAGTTTGAGATGTTGAGTGACTTCATATTATGTGAGTGACTTGTTTGCACGGTCGGTTTCGATTTTCGAGCGATTCGAGATTGATTTGGGAGAATGATTCTTATTTTAGAAACTTTAAGTGGGAAGACTTGACCAAGTTTATCTTTTACGTATTTGATCTTGAATCAGAGTTTTGATGGTTCTGATAGGCCCGGATGGTAATTTTGGACTTAGGCATATGTCCGGAATTGAATTAGGAGGTTCCTAGGTTAATTTGATGCTTTTTGGTGAAAGTTGGCAATTTGAAGGTTTAGAATTTTTCCAGGTTTTACCATGGTTTGATTTATGGCTATCGGGTTCGAATTTTTATTCGAAACTTGGAATAGGTCCATTTTGTTATTTAAAAACTTATCTGCAAAATTTGGTGTCATTCCGAGTTGGTTTGATAGGAATCAGACGCATGGTTGTCTTTCCAACGTTTCTTGATTATGATTTTTTATGTGTTTTGGTGTCCGATTTGTAGTTTCGGATGTTATTTTGGTTAATTGATCGAGCGAGTGGGTTTGTACGATATTTTTAGACTTGTGTGGATGTTTGGTGTAGAGCATCGGGGGCTCGGGGTGAGTTTTTAGATGCATTTCGGAGAGTTTGAGAGAGGTTCAGATTTTTCCTGGTGTTCTGTTCTCCTATTTGCGACCACCATTACGAGATCCTTTTAGCTTTTGCGATGTTGGGATATGGGACCAGCTTTCGCATTTGCGGAACTAAGATCGCATTTGCGATGGGTTCTGGGTTCGCATATGCATTTGCGATGGGGAGCTGGGGCTGGAGCAAGCCGATTTTGCAATGGCTTTCTCGCATTTGCGAGCCTGCTGGGTTCACATTGGCGGACAAATTATTACATTTTCAAGATTCTCAAGGCTAAGGCAGGCTTCACTTTTGCGACTCCTGTGTTGCATTTGCGGAGGTCTCATGTGCGAACTCATAGTCGCAAATGCGACATCTGCAACTAGTTATATGTTGTGTATTTCGGGACTTAGTCTCATTTTATCAAATTTTGAGCCCTAGACTCAGTGGGACGTGATTTCGAGGAGAGATTTTCATACCAAACTATTAGGCAAGTGACTTTGATCCTTTTTTTGTTATATAACATTATTATTTATGAGATTTAGCATCTACATCATGAGATTTGAAGAGGAATTTTGGAGATTTTTGTCTATGTTCTGAAAAATGAAAAATTGAGATTTTAGAGTCGAATTGGATTCGGATTTGAAAATCGAACGCATATTTAGACTCGTGGGGCTATGGGTAATCAAGATCTACCATTCGACTCAGTTTTTGACTGGCGGGTCCGGGGTGGACTTTTGGAAAACTGTGTGAAGATCTTAACTTTATTAATTGAAATTGGTTTCTCTTGCATTATTGATGTTATTAAGTCGATTTTGGTTAGATTTGAGCTGAGCGGAGGTAAATTTTAGAGGAAAAGCACTTTTAGAGTATTGATTGAGGGCTTTGAGGTAAGTATCTTGCCTAACCTTGTGTAAGGTAACTTCCCCATATGATTTGGTCTAATTGCATTATTTGTACGATGTGAACGACATGTACATAAGGTGACGAGTATGTACACTGGCGTATATCTGTTGGTCATGACCGAATTTGACCCAAGGTTGCTCTTATTATATGGTTTTGATTGTGAGGTCTCTATACTACATGTTTCATATTGTGGATGATTACTTGAGTTCATATTACAAGCTGAGATCACGTTCGAGGTTTTTATTTCCTTAATTGGCCAAGTTGGGTGTTTGTGAAATTGTTGCTGTTGTGCCCCCTTTTTCTCACGAAATCAGGTTTACGATATTTGGAGGGACAACTTGTTCCTTTTGGGAATTGGGTTTGCATTTGAAGAGTCGCCACCTAATGATTTAAAGTGCATTAGGACACCAATGGAGATTCAACTCTAAGTTTGTTTGGGATAACTAGAGATAGGGTAAGGGCTTGAAATTATTCTAAGAGGAAGGTGTTAGGCACCCCTCAAGATCCACTAGTGTAGTTCCCGGTCGGACAGTTATTGTGAATTTGGGGTGCAATCAACATATAAGCAAATAAGGCTCAAATAAGAGGGGATTTCAATACACAATAGTTTGAAAGTAAACAAAGTTTGAAAGAGAAATTAAAAGAGCGGATTTTAAATAAAAAGTTACAATGCGAAAAAAAAGGGGGGAAATAAAGAAAGGGGATCCTAGGTTTAATAAAAATATGGATCACATCAATGCAATACCCGGTAATCACTCCTCAAAGAGCATTAGCTCACCGGTCATCATATCCCTATCTACCCTTTTCCCACCCCGTTTAAGGTACTAAAGCGCGGATTGGTCTCGAACACTATTGCATGCTATTACCCGTCCTGTTTCTATCAGTCCCGGAGGCACTTAGGACTATTAATCCTAAAAGGGAGGTATATTAGGCTGATTTGAAGTTTCAAATGTAAAAAATCTAAGGCGACATACAAAACATATAAAAGACTGCACATTAAAAGGGAAACACATAAACACATAAGGCTCAAGTATACCTCCTCAAACAAAACAATCCAATATCACGACTTAAACAAATGAGTATGGTCTGATAAAAAATACTTGAGGAAAGAGGAGATTGTTGTACTGCAGCAAGCCATAGCTTATTAGATGACTCAGTTAGGAAACAAAATCGGTCCTGCCTATTGATTGCAGCACTTGAACAAATAACAGAGGCGAGTTCAGTTTTATTTATATTGCCTAAGGCTTGCTTAAGTGTTTAGGTGCGACCTTAGAAGCATGGTATCTATTACTGATCCTGAATGCAGTCACAGCTTAAAGTGGATGATTTGAAACCTAACCAGTATGTTTGCTAAATTGCGTTAGCTAGTTACTTAAGCATCAGTTCAAAAACAGACGGGTTTTACATTAGACTAGTTGCAGATGATAGGATCCATTATTGCCAGTTTTGACTCCTATGAACATGGTATCTAGCGTACTGATATTTTTTGAACATGGTACTGATTTATAGCCATTTAAATCCTAGAACATGATGTCTAAGTGGTAACAAGTGTGATAGATTTAGAATGAAGTCCTATAGGCAGGTTATCTAAGCGTGAAGTTAGACATGCAAAATAAATCTCTATAGGCGTGATGTCTAAGGTGCAGAATTAAAATATCCTATAGGCATGGTTTCTAAATGCAGTTTGAATATGCAGAATTTAAAGTAGTCCTATAGGCATGGTTTCTAAATGCATTTTGAAAATGCAGAATTAAAAGTAGTCTTATAGGTATATTTTCTAAATGCAGTTCGCATATGCAGAATTATAAAATACCCTATGGGCATGGTTCCTACCCTTGACATGCATAGATACCTAACTCTTTTCACTAACCATCCCCAAATGTTCATTACAAGTTATTACAAACCAGGAATAATAAATTACATCAAAATATATATATATATATATATAAAATACAACTAGAGGAGGCTCGATTCTTGGTTCCTCCCTGAGCTATGGAATATCTGACTTAAGATGCCATTGCTTCAAAACCTTTCTCAAACTTAAGTGTATATGAGTTCCCTAAGGGCCTCAATAGGACTCCAGGCAGTGCTCACACCCAAATTATGTCACCAGAATAGGGACAAGTGGAGTGTGGAAATGCCAGCCCTCATGTGTCCAAGTTCAGAGGGAGCTCATGGGTCCCAAGGCAATGCTCACATGAGGGGGGCTGAACTTAAGTCTAAGAGGAGAGTGAAAAGTGCAGAACCTAAGTTATAAGATCTGAGGGAATGAAGGAGAGGGAAATGGTGATAGGAGTCAGCCATTAACACTTCAAAGAGTTGATAATTTCACACCAAGAGGGGCAGGGGATTGGGGATCCATTGCAAGGAGCCTATATACTTAGGCATGAGTTAATTCTGGGCATGCACAGCAATAGGGAGTGTTGTCATGCTTGTAAAATCTACCAGATCACACAACACATAAGGGTAACATGGAGGTTATGATCCTAGGAGGACCAAGTTTGGGCCATACTCAGCAATATTCGATGCTGTCATGCCCCAAACCAACCATAAGTATTAAATACATTGGGGTAGGGATTTAGGATTCATAATGCATTGATTCAGAGCAGGAGAAAGGAAATTACAGTATGCTAAATAAGGGTACTGAATTAAATACAAGCAGTAGGCAGACAAGAATGCAAGAACATTAAATAACCATGTTATTGTTGATACTGAATGCTTAATTAGAACATACCAGTCAAAGAAGCAAAATACAATAAAGAAAGGTAGCGGGACTTCGAAATGTAGCCTTGGCTTTCAGCCGGCTAAACAGGCCACTAGACAAGTAGTAAAGCAAGAGAGAGTGTTTTGAGTGTAAGTGTGAGTTTAGAACTAAAAGTGTTCGTGTAATTTTTTTTTTTTTTGTGAAAAACTTAGGGTATTTATAGTTGAAATTAGGTAGTGAAATAAGGTAAAATTATAGTAGTATATTAATTTAAGAACTCAGAATCAATCAATTAGATAATCAAGGAAGTACTCCCTTAAGTTAAGGGAATTAAGATCAAACGGAAAGATTCAATACCATATAAGACAAGAAGAAAAATCAGTGCATGATTAAATAAGGAAGGAGTCAAGGTTCAGTAGGCATAAAGTAGTCAGTTAGGAGCAAATTCAGAAAAAACCAATTAAGGAAAGGCTCAATAAAACAAGGTACCATAGCAGATAAGGTAGTGAAATCAGTTGATTTAAACAGACGAGTAGAATTCTAGGGCTCTGAAGTAAAATCTTTCAATTACCAACAATTAAGGAAAATCAGAATCAATCATGGGAAGTCATGGTTCTATATTTTCAACATATAAATAGAGGCGAATGAATAAGAGTAGAAAATAAAGCTAGCCATATAGACAGAAAGAAATAAGAGATGAGCAAACACAATCATTCAGAGGTGGTATAAGTAAGCTAAGATTCAGCAGAACATATTCGAAGCCTGGTGACCATGAGACATTAATAAGAATTAGGTAAACAGGCTAGCATACAGAACTAAGGCAAAGAAAGTCATGCTAACACACAGAACCACGGCAAGAAAATCAAGCTAACACACATAACCAAAAGCGAAGAAATCATGCTAACACACAGGAGCAAGGCAAAGAAAATCAGGCTAACACACATAACCAAGGAGAAGAAAATCTTTAGAAATTAGGGCTTTTAGCAGAGTCAAGTTAAAACATAGTAGGAGCATAAAATCGGTCAAAATAAACAAGGAAAAAGGTTTAACCATAAAGAAATCAGTTAAAACATGCGTAAAAGAACTTTGAGAAACCCTAGTTTTTCCAAAGAAAGTAAAAACGTTTCAAAGTAGATAATCTTTCAAAAGAAGCTCGATAATAAGCAGATCATAGAAGGAAACATGCTTAAAGAATGAAAATAACACCGTTCTGAGAGATTCAGGAGAGAGTTAGGTTTCAAAAGGAAACTCAAATAGAAATTGAAAGAACCTATTATAACTTCACAAATCGTACACACATGGTGTGATTTTGCCCAAAATCACACCAGAGAAGCCTCGAACAATAGAATCGAAAACCCTAGGTCCAAATCGACATGGCCCAAGACCCTTCAATATCTTAGAGATGTTGAGCAAGGCGATGAGAGACCCATTAGAGGCTTGGGGTTGAAAGGAGGCAACCGGAGATGGCTGGAGAAAGAGCCGGTTGGCGGAGTCTAGGGTTAGGTTTGAGAAAGGAGAGAAAATGAGAGCATCTGAAGGCAGCGCCTTAAGAAAAATGGCTTAGGGTTGGGGGGGTGGGGTCATATGAATTAAAATGGTAAGAACAAATTCTGGCCGTTGATTTTTTAGATCAAAGGTCCTGATCTGATGGGTCTTTTGGGTCGGGTAGACGTGTATAGGGTCTGGGGTATTGGGTTATAAGAATAAAAATTGGGCTGGGAATTGGTCCGACTTTGGCCACAATTGAAAGCCAAATTTGGCTATAACTTAAATAGCCAATTTTCTCCTATTTAATTTATAAAAATAATAAATCAATTTCTGGAAATAAATTAAAGGTACAAAAATGATTTATAACACATAATTAACTATTTAAAAATACCAGACCTAATTTTTATGACTATAAACGTAAATAATCCTAAAAAGGACTAATATTGTAATTACATACAATTCAACTTTAAAATACTAAATGACATTGCAAAAAATATGCAGAAATTATAGTAGCCATATTTTAGTATAAATATGAAAATATAATAAATGAATCACCAAAAATGATAATTTTGGGGTAGTTATTGGATTTTAGGGATAAAATAGGGCAATAAATTGATTTAAAAATCTTTAAAAATTAAGAAAAAATAAATAAATATTTGGATACTTATATATGCATGAATATGCTATTCCGAAAGTATTTTTCATGCTGATAAATATATAGAAAAAATTGGGTATCAACAGTTTCTAATTGGGTTAGCTGAATTAATGTTATATGTTGAACACCCATTCACTTTCCTTTGTTGATTGTCCTTGTGCACTGTGTTGGTAGATTTGTGAGTTGATATGCAATGAGCCAATAGGTCATTTTGAGCTTTAGCCTTTATTTCTACATTTTGAGACCTCGATTAGCGCTATTTAGCATTTTTCGATTTGCGTGTACAGTATGTGTCTTATTCTGGAAAGACTTTATGTAAAAAATTAAAGAAAGTGTGAATTTTTACTTTTAAAATTATTTGAGTTGACTACAGTCAATATTTTGTATAAACAAACCTGGATCGGTATTTTGACGGTTCCGAAGGGTTCGTATCATAATTTGGGACTTAGGCGTATGCCCAGGATTGAATTCGAAATTCCTTATCTAGATTTAACGTGGTTTGTTGAAAACTAGTAATTTGAAGGTTCAAGGAATTTCGAAGTTTGACCGTGGGTTGACTTTATAGCTAACGGGTTCGAATTTTGTTTTCGGAACTTCATATAGATTCATTTTTTTTCTAATTATGACTTTTCTGCAAAATTTGGTACAAAACAGAGTTAATTTGACATGATTCAGATGCTCGGTTGTGAATTTGAAAGTTCTTAAGTTTCTTTGAAAATTTCATGCATTTTGACGTCTGATTCATAGTTCTAGGTATTATTTTGGTGTTTTGATTATGCGAGCGAGTTTGTATGATATTATTACACTTGTGTGCATATTTGGTATGGAGCCCGAGGGGCTCGGGTGAATTTCGGATAGGTTACAAATTGATTTTGGACATAGAGGATCTGCTGGTTTTGCTGATATCTGGTGTCTGTCATTTTGTGCTTCGGGATCGCGAAGCTACTCTTGCAATCGCAAAGGGGAAGTTGGGCTGGGGGCGGATTCCTTTATCACGAACGTGATTTCTTGGTCACAAACGCGAAGCACTGTGGGGGGGGGGGGTTACCCTTTACGAATGTGACCAACCTCTCGCGAACACGTAGGGTTATGGGGCCTAGGAAGGGAGCTACGTGGTGTTCTACGCGAACGCGATCCTAGGCCCTCGAACGCTAAGTGCCAGGGGTCATGGAACTCTCCCTCCTTCAACAAGAACAATAGCTAATTTCTAAGTCGACTTCCGATATTATCCTTCCAATTAAGCTGTAATCGATTACGATAGTATCCATTCTAGATCCAATGACCTCGTCTCATCTAGCACAATCATTCTAGTGACATGCCATATCAACACAATCTAAAGCCACAACCCGTGCAATTCGTGCACCAATAAGCAACAATCCAAAAGTACTCAAATCATGAAAAAATGATTCAAACAAAAGAACTGTCCCGCAAGCTTAACAAGTACTGCCAAAACGAAATACTGAAAATCCATCACACCCCGTAGGACATCACATGAATCTAACACAAAGGTTCATACCTCAACATAATTTCGGTGCAATGCGTTCCCCATCCAAACACTAATCCATGGCATATATCTCAAGCCACCCTGCTCAAAATCAATAACCACGCGTAATTCGACATCAAGTACTCAAAGTGCATTAACATAACCACGGAGAAGCAAATAACACAACACCACGCAAAACCTGAAAGAGCATAACTAATACTCCATCCACCAAGCAATACATAATACTCTTCCCGCTCAAATTCTGCTATAAGACCCCAATAGAACAACACCATATATGCATATAACCGACAAATCACAACTCCTCGTAAAATAGAAGAGTAACTCATAGATCACTCTAGAAGATAAATAAGCTCAACAACAACCGAATGGCACATCCATTAACAATAGCACTTCAGAGCCAATAAATCCAACCCGGTGCAGAACATATATCCATATTGGGCCTACCAATGAACCCCAAATCAACTCCGGTCACCCACAACAGATAAATAACCCTCCGAAAGTCCATAGTGACTGAATGAAAACACACACTACCCTCTGACTAACCTTAGTTACATTTTCACAATCCACAACCACAAAAAAATCTACTCATAAGAACTCCCAGTTTCCAAATCCATAGAATACACAAATTACCATATCTGATCCCAACTCCACCGACCGAATATCTGACATATCTCTCATACACGATCATCCCACGAGGAATGCTTCTCTGATTCTTCCGTGCCATACCATAAAATCTGAGTATCAGCAGTCGATCAATTAGATGAGTACCACAATACCAATGAAGTATCCATAAATTAAAACACACTATCCCCTTCTGAAATGTATACTCTCATCAATCCATACCAAATAGTAACATCATTCACCTAGTCATCTGAAACCGTCCATGTTATTTAAGAATTCATAACCTCCCCTTCAAAACTGAATCGTGGCCTTGTACATGTAAACCTCAATCCCACACAACACACCGCATATACCATGCCATCGTATGAAAAGTACAAAAATCTCATAATCCACTCCATGTCACAGTAAACTACATATTCAACTAGTTAGAAACCTTCTATTTGATCTCATCCAGGAGAAAATAATAATACATCACATGCTACTCATGCCAGTAGAAAATATACTTTTCAAGCTGTGGTAGAAACCATCAAGAACTCTCCGAATCCCATTTGCACAAAACCAAACCGTCAGGACTAAATCCTTCTAACTAACCAAGCTACGCAGGTCACCAAAACCCAATAGCATTGCCACAAAACACCTATAGAAACCCACCACATCACAAGCACCCAAAGAACCGATCATATCTATTATCATGCCGATCCAACCTATTGCCAAGCAATCCTAATTCTCTGAGTTCCTTTCGAATTACCTTCAAATTGATACTTTTCCTTGCTAGTACACTATTATCCTTAACTAAAACTTACCCCCACGAACTTTAGCATAAACCACACCACCCCAAGGCTCATAAATAATTATATTCCTTCTTAAGCACCCCCAAAAGTACCACAACCGAGATACCCGCTCTGAAGAGACCTTCTGCAAATCTAAAGTCGTTACTTCGCCTTTCTGATACTGATATATAGCATCCATAATGATATAGAAATGCCACAAGTCCTGACATCCTCCACTATAAATCTCAATTTCTAGCCAAATACGCATCCTGAAGATTCCCAATTGCCATGTATAAATCTTGAATTCATTGGAACCATTCTCGAGAGTCATCCACTCTACTCAAATCTCAATTAGACGGACCAAACGACTTGTGCCCCATTAGCACTCCAACACCCAAGGAAGCAACTCCACTCTAATGCAATCAAATAAATTCTTGCTCCATGCACATTACATCCTTCACCAATAACAACACAGTCTGTTTGAAAAGTACATAAACAGAGTTTTATAACTTAAGGCTACCCCGAACAAAGGAGGCAGCTACAACAGGGACGCCGATACATTTTCAAGTCTCGCAACCATCAAGCACAGCAACAACAACAATCGACATCTGTACACAATGTGCAGAAGTATAGTATCTGTACAACCAACCCCATGTAATGAGTAAGTAGATGACTTAACCTTAGGTTGAAAGCAGTGACGAGCTAACACAGGATCGAGTCTAATGCCACTATTTTTCACAAAAGATCATAACAACATAAATGCAATTATAAAAGAGATATCTCAAAAGTAAAATACTCAGCTCGTTCATAGTTCCAGAAAATGGTTATGCTTTTGAATTGGATCCCATTTTGGAGCTCGTGTCCCAAAACCAAGTCCTCTCTTATGGCTACTATGATGTTTTTGTAGCCAGGAGAGTGCATCAGAAGCCTTGTTCCATTTGCATGTTCTGTCTAGTTCATGCTTTACCTTTCCTAAATCTTCTTTTAGGACTTTAATCAATTCATCTTTCTTGTACAGTTCATCTTTCATTTTTCCTAGATTTTCTTCTAGAGTGAGAAATGATTGATCAGCCTTTTTCTTTCCTGTCCCTAATTTCAGTTTAATATTTTCAGATCTAAGTTCTAGGATCTTGTTTTCAATTTGATGAACCTGGTTCTTCAACTCAGTATTTGTGTTGTCACTTTCTTCAGCCCTAGACTCTAACCTTTTACATATTTCTTCTAAGATAACGCATTCCCTAGACAGAACATCCTTCTTACTATTTATTATTTCGGACTCATCTATGAAGTCCATCAGTAGATCAGCCAATTTTTCTTTAGACAACAACTTAATCTTTTCTTTAAGGTGTAGAATACTTACCTCCTGTTCATCTTCTGATTCTCCAATGGCCATAAGAGCTTGCTCATCTTCAGCTTCATTTTCTGAGTCCTCATCTGATGTTTCTCCCCATGCTGCAACCATATCTTTAGTTGATCCTTTGTTCCTTCTTAGTTGAACCTGTTCCTTCTTCCTATTTCTTCTATCTGCTCTTTCTTTCTTCCATTCAACCTCCCATTGAGGGCAGTTTCTGATGTGGTGATCAGTCTTCCCATACTTGTAACACCCCTCATTGGTTTGTTTCTCAGGAGCCCTAGGTTTGTTGAATGTTGTACCTTTTGAAGGACCCTTTCCTCTCATAAGATATTTCTTAAAATCTCTGGTTATCATAGCCATTTCATCATCTTCAAGATCTGATCCTTCTGAGATTCTGAGAGCCAGACTTCTTTCTTTCTTTGGAGCATCCATCTTCATGGTTTGCCTTCTCAATTCATAGGCAGTCAGATTTCCAATCAGTTCATCCAATTTCAAGGTAGCAATGTTTTTGGATTCCTGAATAGCAGTGATTTTTCTTTCCCAGGAGATTGGCAGAACTCTAGTTAGAATATTCTCCACCTTGTCTTCTTCCAGGATAACCTTTCCAAGAGACTCAAGTTCATTTATCAGTGTAGTGAACCTGGTATACATCACTTGGATAGTTTCTCCATCCTTCATAGTAAAGTTCTCATATTGAGAATACAGCAGTGTTCCTCTTGACCTCTTCACCTGAGTTGTTCCTTCATGAGCCACTTGTAAAGTGTCCCAAATCTCCTTGGCAGTAGTACAGCCTTGAATCCTGCTGTACTCATCAGGACCAAGTCCAGACACTAGCCATTTCTTAGCTTTAGCATTTTTCTCCCATTTCCTTAGATCTTCAGCAGTACAACCTGCTCTTGTCTTTGGAACATCCAATCCTTCAGCATTCTTCTTGGTTGTGGCTAAAGGACCATCAGTGATGATATCACAAAGCTCAAAGTCTTCGCCCATGATATGATCCCTCATTCTGTTTTTCCACCAGGAATAGTAGAGGCCATTGAAGAGAGGAGGCCTGGAAGTGGATTGCCCTTCCCAGTTCCCAGGTGGTGAACTCATGTTGATCTTTTCCTAAGGTGTTAACCTCTTCAAGGATAACCCGCTCTGATACCAATTGATGTTATTAACGTCAATACCACACAAGAGGGGAGGTGATTTGTGTGGTACCTAATTTTCGGATTAGAAGAACCTGGTTCTTCTAATTGTTCTAACTACAGCAGTTTGCGGAATAATAAGTACTGAAAGTAAAGTGCACAGAAATTTTTACGTGGAAAACACCTGGCTCAAAAGGTGAAAGAATCACGACCTACTACTCAGTAGGATTTTTCCAAACTCCACTAAATCACTGAGCCAAAAACTGCATTTACAAAACTCTTTGTAAACCTAAGGATTAACTCTAATCTCAGTGTAGCACACAGCCTCAACTGTTGCGACACCTTCAAGTTAACTCTAACTTGAATACTCAAAGTACCTAATACAATTGCTTCTAAGAAAGCTGAAAGGTACAATATTAAAACCTACTACAATTGAACTAGACTTAGAACAAACACAATGATGAAACTGGTTCTTCTATCTTAGTTCATGTAGCTTCAGACGTGCACACTTGTATCTCGCATATATTGCTTGCAAATCAGACTTGCTCTTTTTGCTCTCAAATATGCTTAACTTCTGCGTATGTGCATTACCTGTAAAAGAGAACAACTTGGTTATTTAATAGATTAGCAGTTAGAGTTTGATCGAGACTCCAATGCTTATCCTTAGTCGATTTGAGTCCTTAACCAATACAAACTCCCATCCTTATCCTAGCTTAGGATTGTGTTCTCTTGTAATAAGGAGACTGTCCTCTTTAGAACTCAATGCAACCTTTTCGATTCCGTTCAGAAGATATTTGCTGCGCAATCTTCAATACATATCTTCCTCACGTGCCTTTCATGTGCAAAGGTTATGACTAACTGTATCTCCCAAGATGGACCAGGTCCTTCCCTGAGTTCATTTGTCAATCTTCAAAACTTCAACTGAACTTGGGCCAACAAGGAGTTTTCGGGTGGCTTTCCAGATGAGCGATAGCCAACTGTTGTGCTTGCAACATTTCAAAAAATAACACGGATGCTAACCTCACGTTCTTTAGTGGTTAGGGTTTTCTAATCCCAAATCTCTTACCGAAAATACTAAATGTACGAGTAAGTTTGAAAACTATAATTTTCCAATATCCTTTTCGCAATAAATAAAATATTTCATTTTTTTCAAAATAATAAGTATAAAGTGCCTCTACATACCCACATATCAATGTGTATAATAAGTCATGAATGATTTGATACTATATAGCATGAGGAAAAATGCATCTCTATGTCTGTATATCATGTATGCATGTAAATGCCATGTATTTTAGAGCTGAAATATGTACTCACACTCTCAGATTACTCAATCTCATTGCCTCGCATCCTCTCTCACAAAGCTCAATACTCAGCACACTAAATCACTCAGCGGTGTATAATAACTGTTGTGGCATGCAGCCCGATCCATATATATAGTCGATTATGCTCACTGGGGTGTACAAACTTTGGATAGGCTCCTTCAGCCCAAGCGTTATATTGTTGGGGCGTGCAGCCCGGCCCAATATCGTTACGGCGTGCAGCTCGATTCATATATCGCTATGGCGTGCAGCCCGATTCATATATCGCTGCGGCGTGGAGCCCGATCCATATGCATATATATAATCAATATATCGTTGCGACGTGCAACCTTATCCCATAAAGTATAATAGATATGTTGCGGCGTGCAGTCTGATCCAAAAAATATCACTCTTACTCAGGCCCTCGGCCTCACTCAGTCATCAATCTCTCTAGTCTCACTCACGGGCACAAAATGTCATGAATCTAGCCCAACAGCAATTATATTATGTATCAATAACAACAACTAAGACTGAGATATGATATGAAAATATGAATATGACTGAGTACAAAAATATCAATGGAAATCAGTGAGATGGCAACCAGGAATAACCAGTATGAGTACAAACAATATCAGCATGAAGTCTAAACATGATGTTTAGCATAATTGACAGCTCAATTACTTTTATCACATGGTGAAAACACAAATATCAACAAATATGGGCACTATACAGGGAAATGGGAACAACAAAGTCCTAATTCACAAGGTGCACGCCCACACGTCTGTCACCTAGCATGTGCATCACCTCAATATCGGTCACATAACACGTATTGTGGGGTTTTATACCCTCAGCAGTAATTTTAGAGGAGTTACTTACCTCGAACAAGCCAATTCTGATGCTCCAAAAATATCGTCCCGCGCGTTCCGACCTCCGAATGGCTCGAAACTAACCAAAAACAACTCAAATACATCAAACAATGCTAAAGGAATCAATCCCAAACGAAAAAGGTTGAATCTTTATCAAAATCCCAAAATCGGCCAAAAAACCCAACCCGGGCCTGCACCTTAAAACCCAACAAAACTCATAAAATTTGACAGCCCATTCAATTACGAGTTCAACCATACTACTTTCACTCAAATCCAACTCTGAATCGGTGTTCAAAACTCAAAAAAATTATATTATAAAACTTTAGGCCAAAACCCCCAATTTCTTCTATAAAATTTAATAACCAAAAGCTAAAATCAAAGATAGATTCATAAAGTATAACCAAAACGGGATAGACAACACTTACCCAAATACATATTCTAAAAATTGCCTAGAAAATTTTCCAATTCCGAGCTCCCCAACTCAAAATATGTTAAATGAACAAAACCCTCGTTTTAACATCATTTTTCTTCGTTTCTCGTGGCAAAAGATTTCAAAACTCACTTTTGATACTTCCAATGGATTCCTTGTGAAATTCTAGTCATGTTAGGCTCTTGAATCACTCAATTTGATTTTATATTGAAGAAGATATATTGGTTTCAATATTTGAAAATAGTACAGATTTTTAAATACGTAGCAGTGATAATTTTGTAATTAATCTGAAAAAAAATTTGGCAACAAAATTCTTAGTAAAATAACCACAAAATCCTCATACGATGTCCAAATTTGATGATTCTTTTTGATATGGCTCCATAATTACGATACGGAACTAATGCTTCAATCAAAACAGAAATCGGAGCTCATTTTTTGAATGAGGTACCATTTATACTTGAAGAAACGACGTTGGAACATAAGAAAAATGAGTGCAACACAGCCCAAACCTATCCGAAACTCACCCGAGCCCCTCAAAACCCCATACGAACATACCAACAAGTCCCATAATATAATACGGACCTACTCGAGGCATCAGATCATGTATAACAATATTGAAACGATGAAACACACCTCAAATCGAACTTAGTGAACTTTTGCTTCCAAACCTCGCACCGAAATATATCAAATCAACTCGAAATAAACTCAAATTGTGCAAACAAGTCCTAATACATCATACAAAGCTACTCGTGCTCCCAAACTATCGAGCGAAGTGTAAATACTCAAAATGAACGATCGAGTTGTTACACCCACATGATTACTTAGGCCCATGCCATGAGGTGTTGCACAATATGAGTATTGTTCAGACCAATGAGGTCGACTTTACAGTGTTCCAGATGACCGGTTCTACCAAGAGATGGTGGAGAGATTATATGTTAGCCACACCAGTTGGTTCGCCTTCACTTACCTGGGATCAGTTTTCACAGTTATTTCTAGAGAAGTTCATTCCTTTCACTCTAATAGAGAAGTATCGCAGGCAATTTAGCGCCTTCAGCAGGGTGGTATGACCGTCACCCGGTATGGGACTTGATTTGTGGACCTAGCTCGCCATTCCATTGTCTTGCTCCCTATTGAGAGGGAGTGAGTGAGGAGATTCATTGATGGATTCACTTTCAGTATCAGGCTACAGATGGACAATGAGACTGGAGATGATATTTTTTTCAGAGGGCTATAGAGATTGCCATACGGATCAAGATGGTTCGTGGTCAGGAGAAGGGGCCGGTGTCTGACAAGAGGCCTCGTCATTTTGGTGGTTTCAATGGTGCCTCATCTAGAGGCAGGGGTACTTTTGGTAGAGGCCATCCTCCTAGGACATTCTAGTCAGTGCTTCAGGCATCCCACGGTGCTTCAGGTAGTCGTGGTCCTTAATCCTGAGCAGCTAGCCTATAGTACACCATCAGCTCCTATTAGTGCGCCTCTGATCCAAAACTATCATAGTGGTTATCCGGCCCGTCCGGGTCAGTCTCAGTTTCAACAGCCACAGCACTCGAGAGGGTGTTTTGAGTGTGGGGGTACAGGTCCCATAAGGAGGTATTGCCCAAGATTGTCGAGCAGCATGCCACAATAGAGTTCTCGTGCCATGGTTCCGGCACCGGTTCTTTCACCGCCCGCTTAGCCAGCTAGAGGCATTGATCAGACTGCTAGAGGTAGAGGTTAGGCCATTAGAGGTGGAGGTCAGGCCATTAGAGGTGGAGGCCAGCCAATTAGAAGTTGTCCGAGAGGCGGAGGTCATAGTGGTGGGGCCTAGCCTCATTTTTATGCATTCCCAACTAGACCTGAGGCCGAGTTATATAACGCCGTTATCACATATATTGTTCCAGTTTGCCAAAGAGATGCTTTAGTTCTATTTGATCTAGGCTCTATTTATTCCTACGTGTCATTCTCCTTTTTTTCATATCTGGTTGTGCCTCGTGATTCTTTGAGTGCTCCTGTGTATGTGTCCACACATGTAGGAATTGGGATGATACTTCGAAGAGCCAATATAAAATAGGGTGTGTTATGGAGATTCGTATTAAACAACCACCATTATCCTTATCCCCACAGTGGGTGACAAACTATTTACCCTTAAAATGAGTATCAATTTAATTTATACGCGGTTTAAAGGATACGTGATTTAATTCAATATGAATGGTCTAAGAACAACAAATAATTGAATTAAAGGAAAACAAAATGATCAAACCAACGCGAATGATTAAGCCTGGCTTTATGATGAACATTGAAAGTTGGTTCCGATCAAGCCCTCGAGACGGGCTCGATTACCACTAAATAAGTAAGCAGCTGAAGAGCACTTTGAACAGTAATTAGAGAATAAAAATTGATTTTATTGCATTGATATGTATGCCAACAGTGACCTTAAAAATGAAAGGTTCTCCCTTTTATATAGTAGGGGAATTTCAATCATAGTACAAGTTTGAATGAGGTAAAAATCTTTCTCTTCTGGTAAATTGTGATACGTCGTTGATATCAGGCGAGATTTGCACCTTAATATCCGATTAAGGGCAAATATTTTGGCCCCTCGTTTGTCCCGTCTAACCGTTTTTCCCTTAGCCTCGGTTCTTTATTTGCTCGAACTTGATTCTTCTCATGCTTGGCTGTGTCCGATTCTTGGCGCACTATCGTCCTCCCCGGGCTCTGGTCTGTGGAGCCTTCAGCTTTACCTGAGGCCATATCGGACCGCGCTGTCTTCTCATTTCTTTACCAGAAAATCGGGTATAACTTTATTCCCGATTTTATCCGTACATAAATCCGATACCAGTAAGCCAACAAATTATTTTCCAATTCGATTATGATTATGGTTCGATTTTGAATCGCCCTAGGCACCACACCTAAAATAGCTAAAAACACACGGATAATAAATATGTAAAATCTCTAATTCCGCCTTCTAAAAATCTGTCACCCGAAAACCGTCAGAACACACATTCCCTAGGGCTGGGGGCCGGGTCTGGCGGGAGAATGTCGGAAACTTCCTTAAATGAAATCTCCGGTGACCGGTCGGCAGGTTTTCCGGCCTCAGTCACCGAAATCACCGGAAATGCTGATCTATTGACGGAGATTCTCCTCCGGATACCCCCAAAATCCCTTCTCCGATCCCAAACCGTCTGTAAATACTGGTATTCCCTTATTTCAAGCCAAAGTTTCCGGCGACTTCAGTGCCGGAGAAAACACAGTTCCGGAAAAGTTGACGGACTCTTTTTCTGCTGGTGGGTTTATGGAAATGACCATTTGGAGTTCATCCCTTTCAATGGTATGCCTAAAAAACAAATGAGTATGATTCCTTTAGCATTCAAGAATCTTGCCACGTGTACAACTTCAAAGCTTCAATCTTTACATTCTTGTAATGGATTGTTCTGTATTAACTTCAACTTGGGTGCTGAAAATCAAGTATGTTATGTTTATAATCCCAGTACAAATCAGCATAGGTTGATTCCACTTCCAGATACAAAGCCTTGTGAGATTATGGTAATGAATATGGCTTTTGATCCTATATTTTCTGATAGTTATAGAATTGTATGTGTGATGAAATCAAATGGGGTTTATGAATTTTCTGTATATTCATCACACTCTGGAATTTGGAAAGATTCTAAGGAGATGTTGGATATAAAGAAATACTTTTTAGCTCAGGGTGTGTTCTTGAATGGCTGTATGCATTGGGTTAGCGAAGGTGGGTCCTTTTTAAGGTTCGATTTGAATTCTTTGTGCTTTAAAACTATGCCTAGCACTGTAATTCCTAATGGCTTGTTGAAAAGGAACATAAGGTATTTTGGGCAGTCTGGTGGACATTTGCGTCTTATTGAGGTACAAAGTTTTAGTTTAATGAATTTTGAAGTTCTCGAGTTGGGGAGTGATTATCGTGAGTGGTTTGTGAAGTATCGTGTTGATCTTAGTGCTCTGCATATTGCATATCCACTGATGTTGAGTGAAGAACTTGATTTACTAGATGTGAATCGTCGAACGTGCAATGTTGTATCTGTTATTGTTGATGACAAGGAACAGACATCGAGATTTTTGGTAAGCATGCCAGAAGTTATTATTGAATATGATGCTCGTCATATGACTATCAAGGAGGTTGCTGATTTAGGGACAGCGAAGATCCCGGTCATGTGGGAAGATGTTTCGGTGTTTGAATGGTATGACACCCACCAATATGTTGAGACAATGGCTTGTGTCTGATACTGCTATGGCTTCTTTTATATAAGTTTACTTAAAAGAAAAGAACTGGTGATAGATGGACCTCGTTCATGTATGCCAAATGATGTGGTTACTGATCATTGAAGACGCCCGCGTATGATGTTTGTGGTCTATTTTGCTGCAAACAAATCTTGGTTTTTTTCTGCTTAATGGCCTCATTGCATGGCACATCAGAGAATAATATCTGTTGTAGTCTTAAGTTTTCTTTCGCGAAGAACGAAATTTGAAAGCTGTGGTTGCTCTCTTCATCTGTAAAGTACCTACGTTTGATAAAGTACTAGTTCCTTGCTGATGTAGTTGAAGTGTAAATGACTTTAACTACATTTACCACCTTTGATCATGTAATAGAGTTGCACATTTACTTGAGAAGTAAAAACTTGATTGCGGTCATGAAGTGGCAGTTAGGGTGAGAGCCATGTTTTGCCCTATGTTGTATCTTATGAATACCTTTCCATAGATTTTCTAGAGGAGTTTGGCAGAGATGATGACATTGGTAATCCTAACTGTTTAAGTAGGATCTCAAGTTTTTTAGCAGGGGATGCACCCTACTGTATATAATCTGGTAATACAGTAGCTTCTATTCACAAATGCAGAAACCATTAAGTTGAATTGGTTTCGGCTTTTTCGGAGGTAAAATGTTCTACTCAAGTCACACAGGCAGTGTGATGTAGAGGAACATGGTTGTTAGGTCTGCCTCGTACACCTATCGAATCGACCAAGCATATTGACAAAAATATTGACCACAATGCTCTTGTTCAATGGAGAAAAAGATTTTCAAGCTTGCCATAGATTCTATATTCTCAAGGATTCATCTTCTGCAAACAAAGAAATGAATTATCTTAAGGAATTTGCTGTAACCTTAAGGAGAAGATTGGCCTAAAGTAGCCTAATCGATCTGTTGCATTTATCACATAAATTAACTGAAGGTGAGTGTTATGAGCCATAGCCATTCGTAGCAGGTATGTTTTTAAGACTGTTTATTGCTGTCTAGGTCACATTTCATGTTGCATCCAAAGGAAGTCAAAGATTGAGTTTGAGCTTTTCGATCAACACCCTTTAATTTACTTCCTGTTCATCTTCTCGAAACGTTGCGAGTATGTAATTTTGGTGCCACAGCTGTAATTGTAAGTTTATCTGTTGCAATTATCCTCAGTGCAGCTGGTTTTAATACTAAGCTAAAGACTGGTTTTAAGTATATCTCCTTTTCTTCTTACCATATCCCAGTCTTCCATGTATGTTGTAGGTGTACTTATCACCAATAATACAGAGGCAAAACAAAAAGGGAAATGAGTTGTTGACCTCTCACTGACATTATTATCTATGGGGGCATTTGACATAGCATTTATTTGGTGAAAAATGGCCTGGTGTTGGATATATAAATAACCCCTTTAAATTGTCCCAAAAGATCAACTGAACACCTCAAATGAGCTCATTTCCAGTTAGACAACAACAACAACAACTACCCAGTATAGTCGCATATAATGGGGTCTGGGGAGGGTAATACGTACGCAGGCTTTACCCACCCGCCGTTTATCCAATTAGACACTTCTACTCAATAGAATTATGACTTTTGAATATTCTTCGTTGACGGCAAATGCGTGTGTTCTACCAAAATTTTCAGCGCGAGTGTCTTTATGTGGCCTAGAACACTTTCTCTTCTCTTTCCCTCCTTCCATGGCCAACCCTCTCCTTATCCGCTGTTTATGCACCATTTCATATATGTAAATACACCCAAAAACACCACTAAACTCCGTTCACTGCCACCTTAATCATTAGACCTATTTCAAAGGCAAAAAATAAAAATTGATGTGGAAAACTAACTATTTTTGACTTGCACTGTTTTTCAGCAGAAAATATGGAAATTTCACTCTTTCTCAGCTGAAAGTATTTTGGCTTACGCTCAATTTTCGTCCCAGATGAGTTGTGTATTTCAGCTAAAAAAAAAAAGTAACTAAATCCGTAAAAAAAAAGAAACTAAAAAAAACTAAAAAAGAAGAAAGGGTTATTGTAGTTTTGTTTGAATTACAAAATAAAATCTTGAATGAATAGTCATCCGTGTGACAAACTCAAGACAACGGTGAAGAACGGCAGGGGTACTACGGGGAAGCAAATGAGAAGTGAGGTGTGTGTGTGGGGGCCGGGAGGGGGAGGGG
>MU767738.1:60234-71237 GCA_026770625.1 Nicotiana glauca | reverse complement strand
GGGGGGGGTTTGGACGAAGAGTGAGGGATTCTCTTTTCCTCTTTAAATTAAGCAATGGCCGAAGTTCTATTTGCACCTAGCTGAGTTCTTTGGGATCCCAACAAGTTGCATTTGTTATTTCCATTTTTTGAACTATTTCTCATTTCAACTTGATATTGGAATATTTGGGAGAAATACAAAATATCTTTTGTAGATTCGAATCAAGATCCCTACAAGTTTCATTTGTTATTTCCATTTTATTCCCTTTGATGTTGGAATATTTGGGAGAAAGACAAAATTCTTAGGTAGATAGGAGTAGCAAATGGACGGGCGGATCGGATATTGTTCGGGTCGAAAACGGATAATGAAAAAACGGATCAATTATCCGTTCCGACCCATATTTAATACGGATAAAAAACGGGTTAACCGGCGAATAATATGAGTTACCCATATTATCCATAACTTCTTGTATATGATTATTTTTGGGATAATTTTTAGTCTCCCTAACATGAGGAACCCCTAATTTGTGGCTTTACAAATATAAAAGTTAGATTCATTTGTTATCCATTTTCTAAATGGATAATGTGGTTCTTATTCATATTTGACCCGTTTTTAAAAAGTTCATTACTTAACCCATTTTTAGTGAATAATATAGGTGGTTAACTATTTTCTTTTAATTATTTTGCCACCCATAGGTAGATATCTTGATCTGGACAACTTGCTTCCATTGGCTGATACTTTTTCATTTCAATTTGAAATTCGAATATTTGGGAGAAAGATACAAAATTCTTTATAGATTGAAATATGGACGCGATGTGCATGATAATGAAGTGTGTCTGTCTCAATCTTTATTTCTTACGGGGAAATTACTAGCTATATCTATTTATAATTATCTCTATAAAAAATTTAATCAATTCATAAAATATTATTAATATTAGCTAATTAGTTATTTGTAAAAAACAAAAAGTCAAAAATTTTACTTTCTTTTGAGTAGGTGTATTAGAATAGATTAAGTACATTTTAAGGAGCTTCAATCTCAGATTTGGGATAATTAGGCGGAGTTTTGAGGTGGTTTTAATTGAAAATTCGAAATAGAAGATGAAACATGAAAAAAATGATATGCGTATCGCACTGTGTATCACATTTATATCATATTCATATCAAATGTGTATCACATATATATCCATATATACCTGTGTGTGTGATACATGCGCAGAAGAATTTTTTGAACTCGATTTTAACTGCAAATTCTGATACCAAATCAGTCCAAATCACCTCCAATCTTCCTCAAAAAATTGTATATTGACTCAACTTTATGTTTTCAATGAATTTCAACCATACATATTGGAAAATGTCCCTTTTCGCTTAGATTTTTGGAATCTTTTGTGTGTGTGTATGTATGTTTCTCTCTGTATGTGTGTGTGTCTATATATATATATTTCATAACATTGTCGCTACCTCCCGCGTGCGCGTTGGTCTGTCAGCTGTGTGCATTAAGTTCGTGAGGCTTTGTAATTTTGTTCATCGCGAACACGAGGATTGTTCCGTGTTCACGAAGGGATCACCTTGGCGGTGCATATAAGTACTCTATTTTTGGAATTTGAGTCATTTTATCATATTTTGAACTATGAAGCTCGGACGTGGATGATCTTGGAGGAGATTTTCACCACATAGATTGGGAAAGTTATTTTTTACTTGGTTTTGATTATGTTTTGTGATTCCATCTTCGATTTTGGTGATTTTAAAAGAGAAATTGGGGTTTTTTTTTTTGCTAAACTTTCCTAAAGTGAATTGTTGAGTTTTGAACGTCGATTCAATATGCGATTTGAGTAAAATTGTATGGTTGGACTCGTAATTAAATGGGTTTTCAAAATTTATAAGTTTTGTCGAGTTTTGAGGTACGGGCCCGGGTTTGACTTTTTGGTTGACTTTGGGCTTTTTGATTAAAGATTCAACCTTTATCGATTGAGTTTGTTTCTTTTGGCATCATTTGATGTTGTTGAGTTGCTTTTGGCTAGTTTTGAGCCGTTTGGAGGTTAATTTGTGCGGGATGGCATTTTATAGTATCAGTTGGGTTGCTCGGTATTTGATTTGGCTTGTTTGAGGTAAGTAACATTTCTAAGCTTGGAATTGAGGATATTTATCCATGGAAACTGTGTTATTTGTGATATATTAGGGTACATAGTGACGAACGTGGGTGCGATCACCTAGGTATTCATGATTCGGGTAGTTCTTAGGCTATTATATGCATTGTTTTACGATCATGCTCCTTGATATCATGTTTTTCTCCATTTATGTGAGATATTGTTCATGCTAGAAATCATGCCTAGGCTACCTGTTCAATTGTTTGAGATATGATAGGGTTATTTTCATCATGTTGAGCTATTTGCCTTAGCCATAATCATATTGTACAATTATGATAGCTACATCAACATATTATATCTCGGTCTCTATGCACTTTTATTATGATGTCTCATATGTTATTGGTGTCCTTGTACATGACACGAGTTGAACTGAATTGAGACATATTATGTTATTCCGTGTTATATAATTGGATTATATTTCTGTGAAATGCCTACATATTCAGACTTGAGCGGATTGTTGACTGATATGGGCCATAACGCCGTATTGATATAGATATTTGGATATGGTTGCATGCCGCAACGGTTGTATTGATATTGAGGCAACGCTTATCTCAAGCCCCCCATTGGGCTAAGCTGTACTGATTTGAGGCTACGAGTGCACCCAGCCTCACTATTGGGCTAAGTGATTATGATTAGCACTTGGGTAGAATTCGCCCCTCCGGAATCTGACAGTCTATTAGTGGGCGCAGACACAATTTTATATACACGTGCGCGATGGTGGACAGTTATGCCAGGCACCCATATAGTGCTAAGTATCATTATTTCGATGGATCCACAACGATAAAGCGAGATTTTGAGCCACGCATATGAATTGTGATAAGATTGTGTGTACTTGATGATTTCACAGTGAAACAGATTATTTGACATGTAGGCACACAGATGTACCTTCCTCAGGCTAGACGTAATATGATATTGAATGATTTTACATGAATATTTGACATATAGGCATAGAGCTCTCATGCTAGATGGTAATATGATATGTGATGATTTGACATGAATATTTGACATATAGGTATAGAGACGCATATTCCTCTTGCTAGACGGTATATGATAATTGATGACTTGACATGTATATTGACATGTAGGCATAGAGATATACTTTCTGTCACACCCCGAACCTGGGGAGGCGTAGCTGGAACCTGGTGTCGTAGTGGGCCGAGCGAACCACTCTGTAACTCATTCGTTCCTTTTATAACTATCATGGGTCAACATTGCCACAACTGATAATATAAAATTATAAGTGGAACATACTGCATCACTGAACCACCTTTTATAAAACATGAATATATATAGGATGTCAAGGCCTTTGACATACTGTACAAACTGAACCTATGTCTACAAAGCCTCTAAGATTATTTGATATAAAATGGGACAGGGTACCATCCTACCTATGAGTTTGAAGCAAAAACTCTGATACGATGACTTATAGACTCGGCTGCACTCCGAATGAGGTGGAGTCTTATCGATCCTTCGCTGAGTACAAACCTCGTCAACTGTGAGGGATCGCCAAACTGATTGTATATACCTGCGGGCATGAATGCAGTGTCCCCTACAAAAGGGTGTCAGTACGAGTAACATACTGAGTATGTAAGGCAGAACTAAAACATAATAATAAATCAACATCAATTAAAGACATGGAAGAAATATAAAGTAAGTGACTTAACCTGTAAGTCTTGATGACTCTGTAAATCATGAAATACTTATAATGTCATGCATATGCATATGAATGTCATGTAAGTTCTGTATGTATGTAACATCATAGAGCCTCTGAGGGCATCACATCATATCATCTTTGTCACTGTGGGCAAAATAATCATCGTATACCAGCTGATCAGGTGGTGGTACATATATAACGCCATAACCTTTCCCATATACATATATACACATATAATGCGTATATAATGCCATAATATCATCACGCCTCTGAGGGCATCCCATCATATAATCTCGGCTACTGTGGGCAAATCATCAACGTATACCAGGTGATTAGGTGGTGATGCGTATATAACTCCGTAACCTTTTTCCATATTCCATATACATATATACTCGTATATAACGCTATTTGGTCATGGGTCAATGTACATGTATAAATGCATGAAATGCATATGAAATACGTTAATAAAATTTTCTCGGAGTGCCATAAAAATCAATATGCCTTTCGGATAAACTTTATCAAATACGTATTTTTCTAAGATCTATGAACAGACGATATAATAATAATAATTTACATGGGGAATTAAGAATATAAAGACCCCCAGTATTTCTATGAATAGAATCAGTTATGAAAGTTGCGTATTTGCTCGTTTCGTTCTCGTTTCGTTCGTTTCATATAGATCATGCCAAAAAGAAAGAAGAGATGACCTTAACATACCTGTTGAGGAGATGTCCCAAATTTGAAGAAAGCATTGGTTCTGGAAGAAGTTTGTGAATGGAGATGGAGCATCAAAGCCACAAGGGAATGGAACAAAGCTTAGAAGGGAAGTAGTCTGAGCTTTAGATTACTGGTTTTTAAAGTATTTGTTTTCTCTTTTTAGTGTTTTGGAGCTTTTGGTTCAATTGACTTTGTAACTACTGCTTAATTACTCTATTTTTTATCTAATGGCATTATTGTTTTTCTTTTTTTGTTAAATATATTATTGTTTTCAACATTTTATCATTCTTTGTGGTGAGAAGCAGTCATATATGCCAAATTTTATTTCCATTTCATCAAAATCGGAAACGAAGTTCATAAATAATACATGAATCTATCTATATAGAATAGGAGAAGCAAAAGCATTACATTAAGATAAGTGTCAAAATGAAATATCAACATATGTCATATTTTAGGACAAAACTCCAATAAATTTGGAGATTCAAAAAAAAATTAACATAGAAATGACTTACAAAATTTAAATAATCAACCAATTCAGTTATTCACATCATGGATTAACACGTTTTTGGGTAGACACCTTCTAAAACGAAAAACTAAAAAAATATAATTACTCCAATTCCAAAAAATAAACTCCCACATTTTATCATTAGTTTTTTTAGTTAAATTATTATAAACCTGAAAATTCGAATAAAAATTTTGTTTGCCGAGAATTTTACATAGAAATAGGAAGAAAGAGGAAAAAGAAATATCCACGATCGTCTTTTCAAAAGGTGGGCATAAAAAACGCTAGTAAAATTATTGAAACCTTCAGCATTAATTACAATATGAAACCCACGCTTTTTGGCCAGTTACTCTTAATTATGTATTAAATCGGAGAATTAAAAAACTAACATGTATCCAAGATTATCATCCTTCTAGGTTGGTCTACACTATTTTCTCTTAGAAAAGAGTGTTGGTCTCAAGCTTTTTGTGGTTGCTTCAGAAATGCTCGAAAACTTCTCACATCAAAAATCTGATACTATTGTGCTTAAATTTATGAACCATGAATTTTGTATTAGGATATCTCCCAAAATATTCAACAGCTTCTTACAGAAGAATCAGTTCTACGGCACTTTGACATGGAAAAACAGAAGAAACTCGCAAGAAAAGTAGAATATGCATATGGAACCAGAAACGACCTAACTATTCCTCGGATAACAGTGGTATGAACTTTTATCACAATTTATCAATTTTGAATACAAAATCATATGTTATTGTGCTTAAATTTATGAACACTAAAAACTGATCATGACATACGAGAAGAGACAAATATGTATATTATGCAGTCCCTTAGTTATAATATAATTGTGCTATGTTCTTTTCTTTTTACCTGATTTGTTTTTTCTACTAGACCATAATAAATCTGCCCATAAGTTTTGATCACGTCCTTAATTTTCTTTAACTTACTTTTTTTTTAGAAATAAATAGTGAAATTAGACTTGATTTAGTTTACATAATTATTATTTGTTCATTCAAATCATATATTGCACTACGACGCGATGACGTAAAAGATCTATATTATATTTGAGAATATCAAATAAAAAAGGTCAGCCCGACGCACTAGACTCCCGCTATGTGCGGGGGCCATGAAAAAGTCGGGCCATAAGGGCCTATTATATACGGCCTTATCCTGTATTTCTGCAAGAGGCTGTTTTCACAGTTAGAATGTCAAATAATAAATTTGAAATAAGTTATGTATATTAACAAAATTAATTTATAAAATAAAACAAATACATTACTCGAAATCAAAAACTTAAAAAAAAAAAATGCTCTTTCATATTTATTATCATATGCTTATTTTGGACTTAACGGTTTCTATGATGGCTTGTATCTTGACAAACATATTTCTTTCTTAAGATGATAGTTTTACTGAATTATGTTTTAGAAGCTCTTACTCTTAATGCATGTCAACATCATGACGGAATGCTTGCGATATATATATATAGAACAGTGATTCCTTTACAAAACATAAAAAATAAAAGATGTTCGGGAACTAAAAGGTTCTCCTATTCACAGACTTAGACGCTCTAACTAAAAATATTATATCTCTCTTTTGGCATGTCGAACATACAATCCACTTGTGCTGTTGGGATGAGAACTTCTGGGACTACAATATAAAAAATAAGATCTAGATTATTTGTATATTTATACAAATATTCTTTTTAAATCAGTTATGAGCTCACAATATTCTTTTTACCTAATTTTGATATCAAGCTACTATGATGCATTTCAAAGATCGAGAAATTCCATTTCCATACCTTAAGATTGCGGTTTGTAGAAAGGATCCAAAATGCCAAAGTATTCCCTTAGACATTCAACTTTACCTCCCTAATCCAGATGCCAAAGTAATCAGGTAAAAATAAAATATAAGCTTGATTTTGTGAAGATGCATGACATAGTCCGTGATGTTGCTATATGAATAGTTAATTCCTCTAGGAATGAAATACATTTCTCTTATTCAAGTTGGAATTGGGTTGATTGAGATATCACATATTAAAATATCAGCTTCTGTCAAGAGAATATCTTTCATAAATAACAAAAATTAATGTCTACCTGATTGCTTCATGGAAAACCCAAATAATTGTAAAGATAGAAATTCGAAAATTTCTCTCTCTTCAAGGTTTATTCTCTTCAACCCTTGAAACTTAGGTCACATCTTTTGATATGGAGGAGAAGTCTAGGCGATAAAAGTCTGCAATTTCAAGTAGTCTTTCTAAAATATGCATTGTGCAGCCACAATTAATTCTGACAACTACTCTAAAAGGAGAAGGACCTCATATTGTGGCAAGTGGTCTTGAAATTAATAATCTTGGAGCTTATTTCGTGCGATTTCTTACCACATTGAGAATCATTCCTTCCATATTGTTTTTGAATTCCTTCAGCGATGAAGATTATAAAGCATTAAAATATTGCAATCTATGCAATCTCAACGCTCAAACTAGGTGATATTTTGTGTTAACAAATATCTTATTATGTTTTAATGGTTGACCATCATATATCTTTCATCAGTGCTTGGTGTTTTGGTATCATTTCAAAGGAATATTTTGTTCTTTGCATTTAACAAAAACTTAGTTAATGTGTACCAAATGTTGTATAGAATATATTGGATCTTAAACAGTCTTAATTAATATATGTCTTAGAATCTTAATATTACCAATAATCTAAGGTTCCATTATCTTCCTTAATAGTTTTTTTTAATGGATATATGTGTTTTCTCATGACTCGAACGTATGAACATTCAATGCATTTACATGTTTAATAAATAATAATATTTTCATGTTCCTTTATGTCTACCGTATTTTACAAGTAACATTTTTTTTATGAAAAATGATATTTAATATTCTCTACGCAACGCGCGGGTGTGGATACTAGTTATTAAGAAGGAAAAAAGGTCAGATTTGTCCATCTACTTTAGTAAAATATTCACGTTTATACCTAGTTCTAATATCGGTCCAAATACGTCCCTACCGTTAAGAAAGTAGATAAAAATATCCCCAACCCTAACGGTTGTCCACAGTGACAAGGGACCACCTCAATCAAAAAAGGGTAAAAGGCTAGATTTGTCTCTCTACTTTAGCAAAATATCCACGTTTATACCTAGTTCTACTATCGATCCAAAAATGCCACATAATTAAATAATCCACATAATTAACTCTAACTCTTTAGTAATTAACCAATCTACCGAAAATCTTCCTTCTCCTCTCTTTTTTTTCTTTAGTAATTTCATATTCTTTTTCTTGCTAGATTTCTCATACTTATTGTGAAACTTATTTTCATTATATGGTCAAGAAGGCAATTTATTTCCCTTGTTTTGGTTGGACAAAAAGGAAGATTTTTATTTATCTTTGTAAACAGGAGAAAAATAGCTGCACTCTTAAGGAAAGTAACTGAACTCCTTGCGTTCCCTTATTTTTCACCATATTAACGTTCTTTGCTTGCCGCCATGACTAAATGAAGTTTTTCGTCTGTTACATGCTACAAAATTTTTAAATATATGAGAGACTAAATAATTCAGATTCAACTAAGTGTATCATTTTAACTCTTTGGAGTATGAATGTCAACAAATAATATTGGATCATTTTAAAAAAATATTTAGTTATCTATCTTGGTAGAGAGGCTACGTGTTCACATCGTCCCCATATATTTACCAATAAATTCGTCCCTGCGTAACACTCATTTTGTTTACAAAATTGATTTACTAGTACTTTTTTTTATAATATTGGACTTCGAACAAAATTTTAATGGTTTGTACCTCTACTTTAGTGAAAAAGGGAAAGAGAATCAGATGGTAGGGAAAAGAAAAAGAGAAAAATTAGTAAAATAAGAAGAATAGAGTTAGAGTTAATTATGTGGATTATTTAATTATGTGCCATTTTTGGACCGATAGTAGAAATAAGTATAAACGTGGATATTTTATTAAAGTAGAGGGACAAATCTGATTTTTTTCCTTTTTTTATTGAGGTGGTCCCTTGCCACTGTGGACAACTGTTAGGATTAGAGATATTTTTATTTACTTTCTTAATGGTAGGGATATATTTGGATCGATAGTAAAATTAGATATTAACGTAAATATTTTACTAAAGTAGATTGTCAAATCTCGCATTTTTCCTTGTTAAGAAAGTAAGAAGAGAACACCTTAAAAGATAACTTAGTTAGTTATAAAGATAACAAAGAGTGGTAACTTTAGATGAGTACTCAACCCAAATTGTTCCTCCATGCTTACATCTTCAGGCGTCATACTATGATCAGCCAATTTCCAAAAGAAGGCAGTGGTGTCATACTATCCATTTCTCAAGAGTGTTTAATTTGTCTGACTTGTACAGATAGCAGACAAGCACCATATAAAGATTGAGGGAAAAGACAAGAAAAATGAGGTTCCAAAAGATAAAACAGAAAAGGGGGAAGAAAAAGTACTCAATCGGATAACTCAGAACTAAATTTCTAACACTGGTTGATCCTTGAAATGCAACTGCCGACAACTTTTTCCTGGGAGTATATGGATCGGGTTGATAACCAAATCAATTATATTGATTTGGATTGATTTGATTTTATCGGATTTTTTGAGTTTTCGATTTTTTTATTCTTACATATTATTTCAATCTTATTTTGTTAAATATTTGATACGTATACATCTATTTAATAAAAATATAAAAAGTTAACAAATATATTATCAATTAAAATATTCTTATGCGAGAATTTCATTATTAGTTAATACATAATAATAATTTTTTTTTAGTTGTCTCACAATAATTTTTCGTTGATATACACTTTCAGGTTATCCGAATTTAGTAATTAGACATAAAAATTAATATGATACCTAAATATTAATAACCACTTTCACATCCGAAAAAGATATAAGAATTTAATACATTTTACAATATGATATGAATATGTAAGAACAAAGAGATAGACGTATTTTAGTAACACTTGATAAGAAACTGATCATACAATTCATTATTTAAGATCAATAAATATGGAGCACTTTATATTCTATTAAAATTTATATCCCGCAAGAGAATTCTAAATATTTTTAGATATTTTTTAAATTTTTTTATATAAAATCTTAAATAATATATATAAAAATTATATATTTATATGTCGGGTTGATTTAGGATTTTTTATTCAATACCAAACCGAATCGAATTTTTTAATCGATTTAATTTGACTTTTTAATCTGGTGCGATTTTTCGATTCGGTTTGTATACCTCTACTTTTTCCTATGATAAAGGATAATACAAACAATATAAAATAATTGCACATTAATAATTAAGAGATTGATGATCAAGTGTCAAATCAAACTCTCTAAGGATACTTTGGTTGTTCTCAATTTTTTTAATATTGATCACAGGTCATTGCCGGTAGCTTTGACGCCAAACAGGTGGCTTTCGTGGCTGTCCATTATCCTAAATGAAGTGTCCTTGATTTATTAACTTGGTTAAGGTTTTCTAAGAGTCATGGTCTTAGAACGTGGCTAGCTTGCCACGTGATTTTCTTATCCCAACTATTTTTTACAATTAAAATTTATCTTAAATTACTTAAAATACTACTTTTTTAAATATATTTTATATACTTTATTATAATATACTATTGTAATCATGCGGTACCATATAAAATTAATACATACATTATTATTTTATTAAAATATCCATGTAAAAAAATGCACATAGTTTCTCAACTTATAATTTTCCTAATCTCATAAAAAGAGTACGAATTTTCACATGCTCAATTCTTAAAATGGTAAAAAGGTAACTGTCTTTTCATGTGAGAAAATAATTTCTATCTTTACTATAAAAAAAATCTCGTAAACTTTCTCATATTATGTGTATAATTGAAAGTAATAATATTAATAACTATATAAAATTATATTTTTCAAACTATTTTTTTTTACAAGAATGTTCCACTCAAAATACTATATATATATATATATATATATATATATATATATATATATATATATATATATATATATA